>CM056497.1:44987934-45158232 GCA_029783415.1 Anisodus acutangulus | reverse complement strand
TTATAAGCATAAGCTCTTGTTCCGAGTAGCTAGCGAAACCGCAAACTAAGAACTACTTTTTTTCCACAGAATGAATCGAGGAACTAAGGACGTTTCCAATACCGATAGCAGCTCCCGCTGAAGCAATTGTAGCAGCTCCTGCACCGATTGATTTTGCACCTTCTAACATTTGAATCTCGAATTCTCCTCACGCTTTTTTCATCAGGATTTTCTCTTCGAGAACACTCGCCTCGTCGATTCTTCCCCTCGTTCTTTTTATCAACGATTACTTTTATTCTTTAAACAATTAAATAAAGTCTTTCATTTCTATTTTATGAATAGTTGGTTGTGTTGGATGATTGATGGGTAGTTTGAAGGACAACAAAAAACTTATCGTTGTTTACAATCAGCTAATCCAAATGGCCTTTAAATGACTTTTTCCCTCAAAAAAACCGGGTACTATTGACAAGAAAATAGGATTTTCATGAACTTAAATGACATTTTTCCTCGTAACATCCAGGTAGTGTTGTTGACAAGTATCCAAGATGTAAGTGTTTATCCTTCGTAAATTGAAATAGGTCACTTCATAAATAGCTTAAAGTTTGTCCAAATATGTATCTAATAGAGCAAGAATAGCATTTTAAGGGCTCACTCTCACCAAAAAAAAAAATCTCAAATAATGAATCTAAAACTCAAAAAAATAAGACAAGTCAAACCTTTTTACGAGTTACTATACATCATTGATGTGCTGGGAAGGTGCACTCATCACTTGTTATCTTCTTTCAGCACATAGTGAGCCTTTCTCTTGTTATCTTCATTAAAACGATACTGCCTTTCCTCTTGTTCAGTTCGACTTTTTACAATAACAAATCCCTCTAATTAGCCTTCTGCGAGATGCATAGTGGTTTGAACTGCAAAGGTTAACTAGGAATCTACAAATAACTGCTATTCTTCCTGAAACTTGCAGATTTCATGCATCTTGTTGCCTATTTTGCACAAGATGCCACTGAATTTGCTTGTTAAAATACTTTTCTGCTGTGAACCTGAACGCGCTGTGCATTTCTTCATCTCTTCTTCCACCATTCTCTTCAGGGTGTCACTGATGTCCCCCAATGCCCAAGCTACTGAGATGTGAGGGCGTGGATCCTGCCACCAAATCCAAGTAATTGTAATTTTCACTTGAAGAAGAAGCATCGATTAGACAGTTAGACTGACAAAAAGTGAAACTTGCAGTAAATTAAACATAGTTTATGTGGTCAACCTTGTAAAATTCCGGAAGGTTGTGAAGTTTGTAGACTTCATTAACAGCTTGGATTTGCTTTCTTATCTGAGGCACACAAAATACAAGTTAGTTTCCTCCCTTGCCTCAAAGATGAAAGAACTATATTAGCAAGACACAGGAGGACATGAAGAATAATAAGCTTTTATTATCTAAATTGACATGAATGATCCCAGATAGAAAAATAGTAGAGAGCTTAGTTCAAACTCATTATCCCATAATTGAAACACATCGAAAGAGGAGCATTAACCGACTAATGTAGAGCATTAGTTGATAAAAATTAAAGCAGACAATAACCAGAGAGGCAGAGACATGCCTAAGATAGGAACCACCAAAACCTCTAACAACCCCACAATGCAATACTTGGATTGTAAGGAAATGGTTCTTTCAGTGCACATAGCCAGGCATGCCCTGCGCTGCTGCCACCATTAGCTTTAGGGAAAACCCCTATTTTAATCTAATTGTTTTTTATCCATTCACTTCAAAACCTGGCATTGCATCCCTCTTCTGACTTCTCCTTGTTTTGGTTAAAATCCACATAAAATAACAAAAGTTAATGTTTTTTTTATAAGGAAAAAAAAAAGTTAATGTTTTTTTACAATGTATTATCCACCTAAACTTGTTGGCCAACCTATTTAGTGACTTTCATAAAGATATTAACCTTTTTTGTGACAGTGATGTATGGATCAGCTTGCGCGCACCTCAACTAATTCTACCGGATACTTGTTACCTTCCACCGCATAAGAACATGATAACTCTGCCCACCAAGACTTGAGACGAGGGAAAGAAACCACCTAATGTTTTTATCTCCGCTGGAGATTTAAACCGGAGACCTGATGATTCTCTCCCTACTCATTAACCACTAGGCAGTAGGCCACATCAACCCAAAGATATCAACCATTTACGATCCACCTCCCTAAACTTGTTAGCCTACCAATTATAAATGCCTGCCATATAGACATCATCCATTTCTTTTCTCAGCCTCTACTAGTTACAAGAAACTTTGGTTAATCACATTGCAATTTGACGCGAGTATATTCACTCTTGATTTTGCTTTCTATATTGCATATGTTGTCTTGAATAGCTTTATTCGACAAAAATAATATGCATGCCTTAGCTTCAACTAAATCTTCTGAATGATGGTTGACCTTTACTTCTTTTTTTTTGTTAATGAGCATTTCTAGTTGAATCAATTTATCCTGAATCACGTCAAACACATTCCTAAATGTAAAGGACATTTAGCCTTGAAGCTTCATTAAGTTTGTACCGAGATTTAATAGTATTTTGACATATCTTGGAATCCCAGGTGTTAATTAATATTCCCATAGTCTACTTACTGTTAACCATTGCAGAACAAAATGTTTAGTCTACTTGCGATATTTTCACATAGGCTAATTTTTCCAAAGATGTTAATTTTAGTTTCAGTTTTTCAATGGTTGTGAGAATAACAAATAATATCAGTTGTGAACATTCTTACAAAATCTATTTGAACCCCACTGGTAACAAAAAGCTTATGGATATGGCCCTACTAGAAAAAAGATACCATACACAGACCTAATAGTAAATGACTACGGCAGTGGGAAGAGGAGCTTTTGACAACACACAACTCCAATCCAATTTCCCAGACAGAGGGAGATAACCTTCTTTTAGTTGTACGACTGTACTTCTAGTTTATAATTCCCTAGACTAACCATGAATATCGACTTGATTGATACTATATATACACCTACCACTTCAACACATTCCCGGTCCTTACCGTTGACCATAGAGGCAACTGGTAGTATACGCAGTGTCGACATTTAAATAAGTGAACAAATTGTTAATTAACGCAAAATAATTCAAATCATATTAATAAAACATAAATCCCGTAATTACTACAGCTTTCCTAAAACTATAAATTGGATAGGAGACGAGTATTTTTTTCCAAAGGTAGGGTTTCAAGTTTTTGCTATTCAAGAAGATAAAGGGGGAAAAACTTAATTAGAAACTCAAAAAATGAGGAAATCCGGTGCTGCGCAGTTTCGAACTCCCGACGCATAGGATGGACAGACCCACTTAACCATAGAGCCAAGAGCTTTATCTGTCAAGTGTTGTCATTCTAAATTACTTGTATGTATTCTGTTTAACATACTCCGTATATATACTTTCTCGACCAAGCGGTGTCAGATGACACCCCTTGGTATAATGTGCGTCCGCCCCTGGAGGCAGCTTCCAATCGCATTGATATATCTCCCTCGAAAATGAAAGACATCATAAGAGGTCATATGATTCAGAACACACCGCGTGAACTGTTTATCTACCACCATTAAATATGGGATAGCAAGATTTGATCCAACTCAAATTGTGAAGCCTATTGTAATTCTTTTTTCTGGGGGTGTTTTGGGGGGAAGGGGGTGATAGCAGAGAAATCCCTGAAGGCCTCTGGCGCACAGTTCGAAACTTGATGAATAATGGGTCCACACCTCTACCCTTCTCCACTTAAATACCAAGCTTGTCTGCAGCAGGGTTCGAACCCGTGATGTCCCGCTAACCCACACATCACAAGTTGTGCTCTTACCACTAAACCAAAGCCCTGGGGACTAGCCTGTTGTAACTTTTTTCTCTTAGACATCCTCATAACCACCTCACTACATGGAAGGGAAGGGTTATACTGGTCACTAGGACAGATTTTCTATCTCCTTATACTCCTTTTTCTCCCCACTATCTCATATTCTCTTTTTTCTCAAGTTACATTGCCCATCAAATCTTCAGTTCCCAGCCAAGTTCTATCTGAAAGGATTGAATGTAGTAATTCATCACTAGTATAGGCTTGCAAAATACCGGCTACACAAGCTTGGCTCCAGGCTAGATAAAAGAATTTCTGATCTTGTCAAAATGGGAGCAGCTATTTCATTCGCATCTGACTTGACTGAAAAGATGGAATGGATTGAGAAGTCGTCCTATCGTGCTACTGGCTTTGAACTGGATTGCTAACGAGTAGATGTCCTGTTCCGTTAACTCTAAAATCTCAGAAAACCGAATTTGACACACACAAGTATGTGCCTCGATATTAGGGATGGCAATGGGGGGGGGGGGGGGTCAGATATCCATCTTATTGAAGGGATATTACGTCGAAAGGACAGATGAAACCACTTTATCAAAAGATCTCTGCAGTTTTGAGTTCACGACTGACGCACAGGGGAAGGAGGGGGTTTGATTTCTGAGCAAATTCTTCAACAGTGAGGTCCATCTCTCACTTTTCTTGGTGATTAGTTTCAGCAAATCCCTAAACTTTCTTCTGAATTCTTCAAAAAACATCTTTTGAGTAATTTAAGCTTTATCTCTACTTAATGTTTCTTTTCCTATTTTTTTTACAGAAAGGTATGGAGTCTCGAGACGAACAACATGCAATTTGTTCATCTTCTAGCACTGCTCCTATTGAGAATGAGAGTCAAAGGCCTTCGCAAGCAAATCCGCTACTAAGGAAGTTATTGAACTTGACAAAAGAAAATTTATTTCTAAAGCTTGGAAACATTTTAAACCGGTGAAGATTAATGGTGCCCGCTATGGTGTTTTTAAGTATTGTGGTGCTCGTATCAAAACAACTAGAAATTGTGGGACACCGTCTTTGTTTGAACATATGCCTAGTTTTCCCAATAAGCCAAGTAACTTGGAAAACGAGGGTAGTTCGGGGGGAGATGATGGTAGCCAACAACATGACTTTGATCAAGAAGTTTCACGTAGAGAACTTGCCCATGCCATCATTTTGCATGAGAACCACTGTCCATTGTTGATCTTGTGAGATTTCGGAAGTTTGTTGCTAGTCTCCAATCGTGTTCAAAATGGTGTCAAGGAACACAATCAAGAATGATATTTTGAAGATTTTTGACCATTTGAAATAAAAAATGTAAGTTGTTGGAAAAACTCACAAGTAGAATTACAATTACAGCTGATATGTAGACTTCAGACAACAACAAAAAATGATTTATGGCTATTACGGCACATTTTATTGATGACTCATAGAGGCTTCAGAGTCATATTTTGAGGTTTGTCTATATCCCTGCTCCACATGATAAGGATACTTTGTGTAGTGCGTTGCTCAATTGTTTGCTAAGTGCAATCTTGAAAGGAGAATATCAACAATTACAGTTGATAATTGTAGCACAAACAATGCTATGATGAAAATTTTGTTAGAATGAGAAACTTTGTGAAAGGGATTTGTTATTGATGGGTCGAGTGTTGCACGTGCGTTGTGCCGCACACATCTTGAATTTAATTATTCAAGAAGGCTTAAAGGTGATAGGAGATAGTATTAGTAACGTGTGTGCTAGTGTTTTATCTCTAGTGTTTTCTACTAATAGGTTCCTCGGGTAGAATTGAAAGGTTTGAAGAAGTTGCACGGTTACTACGTATCTCTTGCACCAAAAAGTTGGAGTATGATTGTCCTACTTGTTGGAACTCCACATTTTTAATGTTGAAAACACTGATGGAGTGAAGCGGAAGATGTTTATTTCAGAAGTTGAGTCTAACTGATACCAATTATCGGTGTTTTCCGACCAACGGGCGATGGAGTGAAGCGGAAGATGTTTGTAAAAAGCTGAAGCTCTTTTACCATATTACTGAACAATTTTCAAGAATTCAGTATCCTACTTCAAGTCAATATTTTTCTAAAGTTTGTGAAGTTAAGATCAAATTAGAAGCATAGGTGAAGAGCTTTAATCCTTTGATTAGCAATATGGCATCGGCAATGTTGTTATTTAAGAAATATTAGGATGATGTGCATATATTGATGGGTGTAGCTTCTATCTTTAATCCAAGATATAAAATGAAGTTAGTGGAGTTCTATCTTCCACTAATTTATGGTTAAGATGCTTTAACTAAAATTCAAGAAGTTCGAACTCATGGTCATGACCTCCTTCAAGAGTATAAGAGTAGAATATTTGTTTCACATGAGTTTGTTGAAGCATCTAGTTCAAATGAAACCATTAGTCTTTCAGAGGGGTGATCGACTGTCAAGCTTTAATAGATTTGTTGCTCCAAGTAGCGCAAATGTAGAGAGTAGATCAGAGTTGGATCTGTATTTAAAAGAAAGCATGCTACCTCGAACTCCATTATTTGACAATTTAAGTTGGTGGAAGACAAACGGATTGGAATTTCCTACTTTATAAAGATGACTTGTGACCTCTTAGTCATTCCCGTGTCTATTGTTGCTTCTGAGCCAGCATTTAGCACGAGTGGGAGATTGGTTAGTCCGCATCGCAGTAGACTTCGTCCTACTACTTTGGAAGCTTTGATGTCTGCTCGCGGCTATGGAATGAGATAAATGGTAAGTAATTTTTTCAATAACTTGTTGACTTAATAATTTTCAGCTTTTAATACTATGTTAATACATTTAGCCACATACTTTTCTTTTTAGGTTTGACGTCAAGCATTGATAGAGTTTCATGTCCGACGTTGCTTGATGAAGAAGAAGATTCAAGTTGTAGACCATTTGAATTGCAATGAAGAAGTTTGCTGGTCGTTGTTTTGGTTCAATGCTTATGGAGTTGAGTTATGGATTTTCAAGAATTTGGTTTTGTTTGCTCTCAGGCAAAAAGTGTGATCGTTCTGTATTACCACTGTTATTGCCTTATTGGTTTGGATATTCAAGAATTTGGTTCATTGGTTATGGACTTGAGTTATGGATTTTCAAGAATTTGATTTTGTTTATTCTCTGACAAAAATTGTTATCATTTTGTATTAGCACTGTTATTGATATGGATTTTCAAGAATTTGGTTCAATGCTTATGGATGTGTGTCCGTGATTTTATGCATCTTCTATTTAAATGTTGCCTTGATGGTTTGGTTACTGTATCTAAATTCCTTTGCAAATTACTAATTGGATGTTGGGGAGGTGGGGAGCCTTGGAGTAACTGGTAAAGTTGCTGCCATGTGACCAGGAGTTCATGGGTTCAAGCTGTGGAACAGCCTCTTGCAGAAATGTGAGGTAAGGCTGCGTACAATAGACACTTGTGGCCCGGCCCTTCCCCGGACCCCGCGCATAGCGGGAGCTTAGTGCACCTGGCTGTCCTTTTATGTTGGGGAGGTGGGGATGGGGTAGATCTTGTGATCTGGTTTACTCAATTGTAATGGTGTTAGCTCATTGAGTTGCTAACTGTTTTTGGGGCCATCTGTCTAGCTAATTTACTCTTCTGATTTGCTTATCTTGCATAATTTCTTGATGCGTATTTGTGAATTTGGTGTTATGTGCTGATCTTTTGTATTTTAGCCTAGAAAGTTTCCAGATAAGTTGTAACTTTCTAAGAATTTAGCTTCTTATTTGGATTGAAATTAGTAGTCAGCATTTTGGAGCTAAATGTACGTTTGATTGAAACTGGAAAACAAAGTATGATAATAATAATAATAATAATAATAATAATAGTAACAATAGAGATAGTGGTATAAATATATAGGTGGTTCGACGAATTATGTGTACATTCATGTGCAATGAGGAGCAAGCTTCACTATATTTAGAGGTGGATAAAGAGAGAAATATAAATTATCTTGCAACTTATTATCATATCAAGAATGAAATGGTTACCAAAGTCACTGGTTAATCTTATTTCCTATTAAGATTTACGTGTCATGTGAAAGTCACAATAAAAATAGACAGTTCCTTATGACCTTAAGAGTCAATATCTATTAAATTAATACTATTTAACGGGAAAATGAAAAAGAATTTTATGAATTTCATTTTTAGTATCAAACTCAATTAAAAAAGAAAAAAAATTGTGCGGGGCAGGTCTATGCGGGTTCCCAGCAACCGCCCCGCCCTACACCATTTTCCATCCCTACTCGATATCTATCTTATATTAAGGGGCCTAAAAGATGTACCAACAACAAACTTCTATACAAGGAGCATACTTAAGACTTCAAACATTGACTTCAGCTAGAAGTGGAGACAATCCAAAACAGAAAACCATGTTTCCAACAAGTTCTAAAGAAATGGCATTTTCCGTACCTGCGCTAAGCCTCCTGCTACAACTTCCAATGACATGAATGTGCGAGTTGAATCATCATTGACAAAGATCTCCCATTTGTTAAAATCTATCAAATACCTATGTCCATAATAGACAACGGTTACCAAAAAAAGAACCCCCAGGTTTTGCCCAAAACAAAATCAGAGAGAGCATGCATATCACTAATGCCACCTCACCTCCTTTGGAACTGAAGCTTTTGGCGAAGCATGGAGACCATCGAATTAATCTGATGCACACGGAGTGGAACAGTTCTTCCCAAACTAATGTGAAATTCTCTACCCAACACCACTTTTTCAAGCAAGGCTTCATCTTTCAACAAACTACTCAATGGTACATCAACATCAACAGCATGTAGAGTAGGTACAAGAGCTGTGACCTTCTTCAGAAAAGTGGCCAGCTCCTTCCTTGTTGCAGATGGTATATGAACTAGAAGTAAAAGAAAATTATGATATTAAGAAAAACGTTTTATAATAAACTAACTGATAAAAATATGACAAAAAGAGATGAAAGAATATTGCACTATTGGGTTATTCTGCACTTTACTCGATTCACAAAAATAAAATTAGAGAAATCTGAAATATTCCCTACATAAAAACAAGAGTTAATGGTCAAAAACACACCGAAACTAACTTTTTCGCGAGTTTCATACCCAACTATACACAATTCCTTTTACCTACATAAACAATCACTATAAAAGCCGAGGGTCTCTCGGAAACAGCCGCTCTACCTACCAAGGTAGAGGTAAGATCTGCGTACACTCTACCCTCCCCAGATCCCACGTTGTGGGATTTCACTGGGTATGTTGTTGTTGTTGTTTGTGTAAACAATCACTATAAAGGGCAGCCCGGTGCACTAAGGTACCGCTATGCGCGGGGTCCGGGAAAGGGCCGGACTATAAGGGTCTATTGTACGCAGTCTTACCTCACATTTCTACAAGAGACTGTTTCCACGGCTTGAACTCATGACCTCCTAGTCACATAGCAGCAACTCTACCAGTTACTAAACAATCACTATCTAGGTATTAAAACAGACCTCATTGAGTAGCTGGCAGCGCATAGTGTACACGCTCTATTTTTGTTTAAAAAGGGTGCCAAGTGGCACTCCACGTGAATAAAATTTCCACCCGCATAGGTTAATACACCCTTAAACTATCACACTTTGTCGAATTTCATACTTCAACTATCCAGTGTTCTCATTACATACCTAAACTATTAGCTGTTAGAGACGCCAAGTGGACCCATTTTTATGGGGGGTTTCAACTCTCACATGCCTATTGTCGAGTAATTTCAAACATTTGGCCAATTAGGCTGTGAGGTGTGTTTTAATAAATAGAGTGTGATAGTTCAGGTACGTAATGGGAAACACTGGAATGTTGAGGTATGAAACTCGCAAAGTGTGGAAACTGAGGTAACGCACATAGTACGATGGCATGAAAACAAGGAAGATAGAAGAAATTACCAGGGATGTAGACATGTAAAGCATAATTGCCTTCAACGTGAGGAAAGCTTCGAACGCGATTGACTTGACTAATTGGCAAGGAGTCCAAAGAAACTTCAGAGGCAAAAAATCAAACACTTAGTGAGCATAAATCATCTTGAAAAGATATTTCACATACAACAACAACATACCTGAAATCTCACAATGTGTGGTCTCTCTAGAGTGTACACAGACCTCTACCTTGTTAGGTAGAACGGCTGTTTATGAGAGACACTCGGCTCAAGAAAGATATTTCACATGTTTTAGGTAAAAGAAAGAAAGTTACCGAGAGAGTTGGGTGGATGAAGAAGTGAAACAGGAGGCGGAGGCAGAGGGGCGACTGTTCTGGAAGCTGACGGCTGTGGAGGGGTGGGATTGGACTCGGGATCAGAAGAATCGTCTGCGTATGAGGCTATTAACGCTTCCATATCAATCTTGTCCACACTTCCAAAACAATTTACTCCCAAGTTTTATGTAGCTGTTGGAGTGTTCAAAAAAATCCACATGAGAAGTTTAATCAATCAAACTAGCTTTAAAATTCTGGTTTGGTTTAGTTAGATATGGAAAGAAAAAATATTGAATCAAATTGATTGAATTGCTAAATCTTAAGTATTTGGCCACTTTCTTATTGCGTGTTATGTATAATCTTTTTCTTGGGAAAAGGTGCACATACAGCTTTGCACATATATCTAAAGAGCATAATAGACAACAAAGAAATTGAAATACAAGGGATTGAAATATTGAAAGATAAATAATATATGCAGAAAGTAAAATAATATTAACTTACCAATTAAGGTTTTTAATAAGGAATTCATAATTTAAGAATCTGCAAGAATTTAAATAAAGTAGGCGGTAAAACCGGTCAACATCATAATGCAAGAATTTAAAGAATTTAAAAGATTAGGAGGTAGCACCTTCCATAATCATATTTATTCAAAATATTAAAACTTACAAAGATTTATACTTGAATATTTTCAAGGAGATCTATCTTGGGAGTTTACAATGAATTTGGTTATTTTGGATTAGAGCAATTTCATATGAGGGGAATTTATCTAGCTTAAACTTCTCTCTAGAATCTAAAATCTTATGAAAGAAAAAGTTTGTTCTAAATGGAGGGGGAAGAGTCTCCTTTTATAGGAGTTTTACATGTAATTTTAGTAAATAAAAAGTAATTTAACTATTCATGGCCAGTGGAGACTGACATCATCGACGTTTGGCATTTTTCCGAATAATTGTTGGAATGTTTTACTTTTTGAAAGTATCTTTTTGTGGGCATTTTCTTTTGTTAGAATTTTGTCTGAATTTTATTTCGGGTATTTTGTCTTCTTTTGGCAATCTTTTCAAAATCCACTATTGCCAAAACCTGCATCATCTTCAATATCAATTTCTGATTCTTCTTCCTCTTATGAAGAGCCTTGTTTTGATGAAGATAGCACAAACTTCAGAATTATTACTTGCATTTCTTTTGGATTTTTGGCCGCTGCAAGCATTGACGCCATTTGGGATTTATGAGAAAGAAACTGTGTGTGCTCCGGTGTTTTGTAGTGGTATCTGTGGTGTTTGTAATGGTACTTGTACCTGAATGGACTTCCGGGTATTTAGCCATTCCTGGACTTTTGACGGTGTGAGACTTGCTGGTATTTTATAGTTGTCCCACCATCTGATCTTGAACCTTCTTCGAACCGTTGGAATTTTATTCTCAGAATAATCCACGAACCATGTGAATACCCACGATAAATTGAATCTGGTGTGAAATAGGTGTAGTGGCACAAACTTTTTTCTTCCCCGGTAGGTTTATAAAGGGATTTAAAGAGGTTAAAAGACTTAGTGACTTGGGGTTTTAGTATTTCGAAGGTGGATCCAAATTGTTCCCAACCATGAATTTCACCATGTTGAAAATTGAGATAGAATACATGAGGTATTAAAATGAAAAAGTCAAGTATGACTTCGGTTGGTATTTTGAACAAAAAAAAGAATTGAACCAAGTTTGTTGGTAATCCTAATAATTAAATGAAATATCAAAAAATGGGATATTTTGATGGGTATCAGTGAAATTAAGGAGTTGAGACAGATCATTCCTCCAATCACTTGGAGCAATTATTCTAAATATTTTGCAAATATAGTAAGAAGGATCTTTGTTATTTTTATAATAGTTATTTTTAATTGTGGCCGATCCTAATATTTCTAGAATAGCCTGATAAAAATACGGGGGTTTTAAGATATCCCATGATTTGTAAAACTATCATTGTCCAAAATAATTTTGTATTGCTAAAAAAGGGTCTTGGTCAAAAAATTATTTTTCAAGAATTATAATATTTTGGAAAAAAAGTTTTATAAAAAATTCGGAAACAAGTTTTTTGGGGACTTGTAGTACCACAAGTTGGGATTTTAAAAATTATTTTTGAGAAAGGGTTTTCGAAGATTCTCCTTTCTCGATTTTTGTAAAATTTTGAGAGGGTTTATCCTCTCCTGAGTTTTTTCTCATGTTTTAAGGAAATCACGGGTTAAGAGATTAGGAATGGGGTTCGTTCTTTTTTAATATTAAAGTAAAAACCGTTAAGAATCAATTGGCAGAAAATATGTTTTAATGCAAGGTTTCCAAAATATTTTTGACCTCGTAAATTATTTTGAAATATTGTCATGCATGAAATAATGTCAGAAAAGGTATCAATCAATTTGATAGAATGGGTAGAAATATGCTGGACTATACATTATTCCTTCCCTATTTTTTGTCTTAGGATATTCCTAAAAGGATAGCTTCTAGGAGACTCAAGTTTGTGATCTAATTATTTGAAAGAAAAAAATAATTTCTTAGTTCTTCTAGATGATATGATTTTTCTTGTATTTTTTCTTCGTGTATTTAACATGTTTTTATTAGATTGAGGTCTCTTGTTGTTGGTTTTGTTAAAAAATGGAATTTTAATTTCTTTTTATTGAATTTAAAAAGATATGAAATTGTTATCTATCTTATATGGGATGATAAGATTTACAAACGGCGTTCCTAAGATGACGAAATTATGTATGTCTTTTACTAAAACAAAGGATGTTGCTATAGAACCTCTATCATTTATAATTGTCGCACTGGTTTTGGATTTAATTTCTAATTTAGTATTATTAGCTGCTGCTAATATTTCATGAATTTTTCTCGGAACTTTTCTGGTATTATTCATGTTTTTATGCAATTTAAGTCTGCTCCTGTGTAAGTTTTTATTTTAAAATTGTCTGAAAATTTAAGGGTTATTTTTATTAGGTATTTTGACGTGATTTGTCTTAAGACAGTAAGGAATTCTTCTAGATTTTGTTTTTCGAAATCTTTTTCCGGTTATTTTGGATTTTCAGAATTAGAATTTTCAGACTCAGAACTTTCCTGAGTATCTTTTGAAATGATCATTTTTATTAGTTCAGAGTCTTGTTTTTATTTTTGTTTTTATTTAAAATCTTTTATATCTAGTTTTATTTCTTTTTGCAGTTCTTGAACTGTTATTTCTTTGATTTCTTTCATCTTTTTACTTTTCCCTAGGATATTTGTTAAGTCATGAGTATTTTTAGAAGTATTTGGCAAAATTGTATTTTTTTTTCTGTTCTGAAAAAGATTTTAGGAGTTTATTCAAATAATCCTTTTGGTGTTGGATATCTATGTGTTTAATCATATCTAACATGAATTCTTGATCTTTAGTTAATACACATATGCATTTTTCTTTATCTTTTTCAGAATTTTCAGACGAACTAGTTGTGACCAATTCATCTATTTGAAGGAGTTTATTATCTTCTGAAGACAGAAAATTTGTCAGGTTCTGTCTCGGTGTCTGTCGGAGAAATCTATTAGAAGATTGAAGATTTTTTGGATTACTTCTTCATCTAATTTTAACTCTTGGAATTTTTTATTCATTTTACAATATCTTGAGGTATGTCCTTTTTTATTACATTTATAACATGTTATGTCTTTGTATTTAGATTCATTCTTTTTGGAATTTCTTTTATTTCTTGAATTTTTGTAATGAGGATTTTTATAATATTCTTCACTAGTCCTGAAATTCTTTTTTTCATATTCTTTTGTTAATTTCTTATGGGGTTTATAAATCTTACTACAGTTTCATGTACAACTTACGGGATTTTTGGAATTTGTATCAAATAGTTTACAAAAAGTTCCTAGTTCACACCTAGTCCTTTTTAGTTCCCATTTGAAGTGTTTTGTATCAATATGTATCGTATGTATGTCACGTGTATGTCTTGTGTATATCACGTGTATCAGTATTATACATGAGCAACATATAAGTGACTCACAATAACATACAAGTGATACATATAGTAAGCCACATATATATTATTGTATGTGTCAAGTGTATGTCATATGTCATATGTACATAGTAATATACATACTGACATACAATGATGTATAGTCATATAAGTGTACATGGATAGAAGTTGAGGATGAAATGAGAGAGAACTCTCGCAAAGATGCAACAACATCAAACAATGACAACACCTCACCAAAGAAGCATCGACAACAAACAAAACTTTGTTGATTTTCCGATGAACTCTAGTGAGCCGAACAAAACTATAATATGCGGAGATTGAGATGGAGACGGCGTCGACGACTATTAGAGTTTGTTGTTGGAAATAAAGAGGAGATCTCCAAACTCTCTAATTTTTTGGAACTGATGAAGGTTGTATATATTTTACAAAGATTTTATTGCTATATTGTAAAGTTGATGAGTATTGTGTTTTGCTGTAAAAGAAGTTTTATTTCGCATATTATTATAAATATTCCTTTATTGAATTTTTCATTTTGACTTGTTGGCCCATAGACAAGAATTATCAAATTATTTACATCAAGTAACCACTTAAGTGGCATGTATGTTTAAGAAAATGTTACAATTTAAAAAATATCCCACATCTAGCACTATTGGCACACATTTCTATCTTTCTTCTCTTTAATATTGTTATTATCTATATACACCTTGGTAGCCACTATATGTCTTTCTGTTATTCTCTTTCTCTTCCTCTTCCTTCTTCTTTGCAATGTCCCTTTTATTTGTTAGTACTAGATGAGAATAGCCCGTGCACGTCCCGATATTTATAGGTTGGAGTAGCTTGTTTTTTTAAAACTTATATTATTTTTTGAATTGAATACTAACAGCGAGAAATACAAATAATTATCAATTGAATATATCAACTTTCTACAATGATCAAGGGTTGAATTGTTTGTGGATGTTATGTGATTATCAGATAACACATCCTTTACATTAATAATCGTATTGTTCAGACTGATACTAACAAAAGATGATACAATCATCATGTCGATGGCAAGCACCGCTATTGTTGTGTCATGACAAAAAATTGGTACATGTAGAGATGGATAGTTCCTGCTAGCCTATCTTCTTGTTAAAAATATTACGAAAAGTGAATAAAGGAAAATAGTAGAGAAAAAGTAGCAGCAATATGTTAGAGTTTGCATTAGTGTTGGTTAATTAATTCAAGTAGTTAGTTTGTTAGGATATTTTTTATTAGTTTGTATTGGGCTTGACCCACTTGTATTTATCCGGGATGGGTTTATATATACATTGTACAAAATAACTACCGAGTTGAATAACATTTCTGTCTCTTCATTTTACTCTCACCCGACTCAATTGCTCTAAACAATCTTCATCTTAATCTTCATTCAATCTTTTCTCTTTCAATTATTGAAAAATTAACATGGTATCAGAGCCTGATTAGGTCGAGTTTTTTATTCAATTTTGACAATTTGAAGTTGAATTCGAATCATCAAAGTTTTTCGAATTGCGCTCCTAATTCGGTATCTCTTAATTGCTTCTGCTTCATCGTTTATTATTTTAGGTTGTTGAGATATCAATTGCATGTATCTATCGTTTCATAGTGTTTGATTCGTCTACAATAGTTGATCGTATCGCTTGAATTTCTGTCAAAATGACTAATGTTGATGTTACGAATCCTAATCTTACGAACCCTGACCTTGTGAATTTGAACTCGTCTACTAACTCTGGAAATTTGAATTCATCTGCTACTGCACGTCATGTGTACCACCCTGAGGACTATACACACCTTTGTCACTCTCTATGTTCCATTCGATGGATCTTTTGATAGTAGTTGGAGACGAACAATATTGGTGGCCTTATCTGTTCGAAACAAATTGGATTTTATCAATGGGAATAGTAGTAAGCCTCCTGATGATTCCTCATTATCTAGGCAGTGGCAACGTTGTTGTTTCTTGGTTGACTAATTCTCTTACCAAAGAGATTTCTAGGAGTGTGCAATACTCAGATTTGGCCAAGGATATATGGAATGAATTGGAAGAGAGATATGGCAAAGCAGATGGTGCTAGGATTTTTGAGCTTAAGAAGGAACTTTCACATATTTTCCAAGGTTCCTTAGATATTGTTGTCTATTTTAACAAGATCAAACAACTTTGGGATGAGATTTCCTCTATTTATACAAATCATCTAATTTTGTGTACTTGTGGTGGCAATAAGAAAGCTGAGGAAGAACAAAAGGTTTACCAGTTCTTAATGGGTCTCAATGAGACTTATCTACAAGTAAGAAGTAATATCTTGATTGATGAAGCCGCTTCCATCTGTTGGCATTGTTCATAGTATTTTGTTGGTTGATAAAAAACGAAGACAAGTTTCTACTGCATCTCATTTTGGTTCAACATCTGTATCTTTCAGTGCTGGAGTCTCCAAGCCACAGTTTATGTCTAAGGTCTCATTTGATACACAAAAACCACCTACATCTGGACTTTTCTATAAATATTGCAAGAAAACAAATCATACCATTGAGAAGTGTCACGAGTTACATGGATACCCTTCAAACTTTAAGTTCACAAATAATAATGCTCCAAGGAAAACAACAACACATGTTGAAGTTGAGAATCATAGCAACAATAATACTAGTGGACAATTTGACATTTATGCTTCACTTGGTCTTCCTGAATTGCCAACATCTGTTGCTGGTTTGACACAAGAACGATACTCCCAACTATTGACCAAGTTACATCACTCCTACTTAAATCAGTCTGTTGCTCCACCTCTCATAACTTCTACTAATTTTGCAGGTAAATCTCTGACTGAAAGTGTGTGGTTCAAAACTTATTTTCATATTAAGATTGATAAGACTGTTTGGACTATAGACTCTGGAGAATCTGACCACGTGACTTCTGATCTTTCACTTCTATCCAACATTACTACCCTAACCATTCCATGTCTTGTTTCTCTCCCTAATGGCTACTAAGTTAAAATATATAACATTGACTCTTTAACTCTGTTTCCTGATCTAATTTTGCATAATGTGTTATACATTCCTAGTTTTCAATATAACCCCATCTCTGTTTACAAGCTTGTTGAACCAGATGGTAACATTGTTTAGTTCACCAACTCTGGTTGTACTCTACAGGGCCTTTCACTGAGGCAACCACTGGTTCTTGGTAAACTAGACTCTGGCTTGTACAAGCTATTTCAAGTCCCTGCAGATTCATTTTCAGTTGTTCCATGTCCTGAGATTCCCAATAACTCTTTACCATCTATTTTTTCCAGTACTTCATCTACCCCTTGTAATATGTTTCCTTTTACTTGTTCATCATCTGCACTTCAATCTTCTGTATCCCATGAACATGTAAATACATTTTTTGATGCATATTTGGTTGATGTGAATAAAGTGGACATTATTTGGCACTACAGACTTGGCATATATCTTTATCTAAAATGAAACCAATATCTGTTCTTAGTAAATCACTATCTAGTAAACAATCTTTCACCTGCCCCATTTGCCCCTTAGCCAAACAAACTAGATTACATTTTCCTGATAGCACCATCCAAACTACTCTACCTTTTCAATTAATACATGTTGACACATGGGGACCATATCATGCACCCACATATGATGGTTCGAAATATTTTTTATCATTGTTAATGATTATACTAGGACCACTTGGACTCACTTATTAGGTGCCAAAAGTAATGCCTTTGATATTCTAAAAGCTTTCATTTTAATGGTTTACACTCAATTTCACACCAAAGTACAAACTGTAAGAAGTGATAATTCCCTGGAATTAGGTAGTTGTACATCTGGTATCAAGTTCTTTTCTGAAAATGGCACCATTCATCGAACTTCTTGCTCTCACACCCCACAACATAATGGGGTGGTAGAGAGGAAGCACATACATTTATTTGATACTGCAAGAGCTCTGTTGTTTCAGTCTCGTCTCCCTATCAAATTTTGGGGGGATATTATACTCACTGTAGCTATTAAAAAGTATTGGCCTTGATGTCAACAATGCATTTTTGCATGGTGACTTAGATGTCTTGGTCTTTTAGTTTCATCATCTTCTTCTTCTAGACCTTAGTTTGCTAGTTGTAGAAAAGTATTTATGGTTTAAGACAAGCTTCAAGGCAGTGGTATGCTAAGCTGTCTTATTCTCTAGAAAAAAGGGGTTACACTCATTCCTTAAATGATTATTCTATTTTTACCAAAGGGTCTGGGGATTCTTTTGTTATTTTAGCAGTGTATGTTGATGACATTGTTCTTACTGGAACTGATCTAGTTGAGATAGATGCTTTCAAATTATTTCTTCATGATCAGTTCAAGATAAAATATATTGGCTAACTTAATTACTTTCTTGGGATTAAAGTTTTGTATACTGCTTCTGGTGTTCTTTTACATCAGAAGAAATTCATTGGTGATTTGCTTATGGAGTTTCATTGTGATGCTTGCACTCCTGTTCTATGTCCACTTGAATTGCATGAAAAACTCAAAGATAAGACTAACACTTCACTACCCAAGCTTGATGTTTACATAAGCTTGATTGGTAAGCTTACCTTTCTCACACACACTAGGCCTGATTTGTTATTTGTTGTACGACATCTTAGTCAGTACATGCAACATCCATGTGAGCCTCATCTGCAAGCTACTCTTCATTTGTTGAGGTACTTAAAAGGGACTTCTGATTTGGGCATTTTTCTGAATAATTCTCTTGATTTTTCTTTGCAAGTGTTTTGGGACAGTGACTGGGGTTCAAGTCCTGATAGTAGAAGGTCAGTTACTTGTTTTTGTATTATGTTGGGAGGCAGTTTGGTATGTTGAAAATCTAAGAAACAACCAGTAGTATCTCTATCATCAGTTGAAGCTGAATATAGGAGTTTGAGCAAAGCAGTAGCAGAGGTCACTTGGCTCACTAGATTATTCTCAGACTTTGGTCTTTCTATTCCACCTCACATTCATGTCTATTGTGATAACCATGTTGTATTATATATTGCTAAAAATCTTGTCTTCCATGAGAGGACTAATCATATAGAGTTAGATTGCCATTTTGTCAGAAGCAAGTTAAATGAAGGGTTGGTCTCATTGTTTCACACTTTTAGTTCCACTCAGGTTGCTGATGTATTCACCGAATCCCTCCCTGGTGGTCCTCATCACTATCACCTTGACAAGTTGGGTGTGTTATCACCCTCCAACTTGAGGGGGATGTTAGAGTTTGCATTAGTGGTGTTGGTTAATTAGTTCAAGTAGTTAGTTTATCATTAATTTAAGTAGTTAGTTTATTAGGATATTTTTTATTAGTTTGTATTAGGCTTGGTTCACTTGTATTTATCCGGATGGGTTTATATATATCCACACATTGTACAAAATAACTACCAAGTTGAATAACATTTCTCTCTCTTCATTTTACTCTCAACCGATTCAATTGCTCTAAACAATCTTCATCTTAATCTTCATTCAATCTTTTCTCTTTCAATTGTTGACAAATTAACACAATAGAGTTGGATTAGTTGATTGTAATTGACATACCTTTTTATAGTATTGTCCTTCATATACAACCTTCTTTTTTGCTTCAGTACAAGTTTTAAAAAAGTCGGCATTTTTAAATTTTGCATGCTTCGTAAAGTTCCAGGATGGGAAAGAATTGTGGGATACATGAATACTCCTCATATGTGCATATGAATTAGCTAGAAATTAGTTTCTATAATGGACTGAAAAGGACGACAAGAAAAAGTAAAAAAAATTGATAAAGAAGTGACACGAGCTGCATATTTCTGATATTCACAAAATGTGCAGCTTTCTAAATTTGATGTAGTAACTAAACATAAAGAAATCATTTTCTTGCAAGAATAATTCGTAGGATGCTTTCTCACTGTTGGTTTGATTTAATTCACATTAGTGGTTAACTCCAGGCTTGATTATTCACTTCAAAAAATGCTATCCTAGTTGCATTTCAGGTGTCTGCCCATAAATAATAAATTAAATGGGTACAAAAATCTAGCATGGCATAAAAACAAAGTACTTCTCGTAGGGTTTTGTTGGGTTCAAAATATATAAGTAAGGCACAGTGGAAGTTTAAAAAAAATTTGTTCTTATCCCAACAATTACTTCTGGTATGGTTAAATGGCAATCAAAGACATGTAACATAAAACATGAACACTTATAGGTTGTATTATCTGAAATATTTATCAATTGAGGGTTCGCACGCGAAATCCCTTTCGATTGCAAGCTCCAAGCTTCAATGTACTTCTCCTTCGGAAAGCTAGGAAATCCGGCAGAGGTTCGAGAGAGTGTTTAGATTCTAAATCTCTAAGACTTAGAATGATAATCTGAAATTAAGTGTATTGAATAATGAAATGAATGTCTCTATTTATAGGTGAAAATTAGGTCAAATCGGATTAGAGTTTGACCTTAGGCATGACCCATAAATTGAGACATATTAGGTCATTAGCGTCGCGGCCCTATGGTGTGGGCGTCGCGGCTATTGACGTGGCCCTACCCCGTCTCGATTTATTTTCCGCACATTCTTAATTAAATTCAAAATCCAATTTTGACTTAATTAAAACAATCATTATTCATTCAAATATCTCGATTCTAAATCGAATATTTAATACTCTCTTAATACATCCTTAGATCGAAAAGACAATTGACATATTGTGTCCCTATATGCCTTCACATATCGACATTAATCAAATTAAGGTCTACGCGGAACTCCTAGACGGCGCCGCAAGACGAACTCAATATGTGAAGTACGTTTACAAGAATCCAATAAACTTAACCTCTATGTGGTAAGATAAAATCCTTTTATTCACGACACACCCGATCAAGCTTAGGATTTGTCAAGTGTCTATCCAAATAGCTTAATCATTGTATCTCATCTATATCAGTTGACAACTAAATCATATTCTAAATATGTCTATTGCGTTGGCCAACGACTTAGTCAACCTAATATCATTGAGAATCTGAGTGTTCTCTCGAATATACATTCGAGGAATGAATCCTAATCTTGGCTCAACTACGACCTTTAATCCACATCGTAATGTACCCAATACAAGTTGTATCTCAACCTATAAGACATTTAAGCTTAGGACAGGATCAAAGTACATTACTTTGTAGACAAGGTGTGTATTGACCTCAAGTCTAAGATTTCTATCTCCCACACACTGATCATACTTTAGAAAAGTATAACAAACAGTATATCAGCAGGGTATACCAATACTTCCAAAGTATCCATGTGTCCATCATGAGTATCCATTACTCGTAGCAGGTGAGACATACTATATCCTCTAAGGATGTGATGCAGACCACATATCATCGATATTCCATTCTCGATGATCATTAGTCGAGACTATTTTAAAAGTTACGTTATAATATTAATAGGTCACATTATTAATAATAGTGTAACCTCTAGGGATGCATATTATAGAATATTATAAACAATCAATTAATCTCCATTAATAATAATACGAATGTGTGTAAAGTACATTTGTCCTAATATAGATTATCTCTAGGACATAAATATAGTTTCAATCTCCCACTTGGCCTAGAGCCAATCTCCAACATATCTAATGCCCATATTCTCAAAATGACCATTATGCTTGACTAAGCTTAATGGTTTAGTGAGTGGGTCATCTAGATTATCGTCTGTGGGAACATAGTCTAATCTAATCTCTTCAGTCTCCACCATCTCCCTGAGTATGTGGTACTTCATTGGTACATGTTTGTTTATGTTGGTTGATCTTGGTTCCTTAGCTTGCGCAATCGCACCAGTGTTGTCACAATAAACCGTTATTGGACAAGTGGCACTTGGAACAACCCCTAGTTCCTTTAGCAACTCAGAAATCACGACAACTTCTTTACCAGCTTCCGATCCAGCAATGTACTCAACTTCTGTTGTCGAATCAGCAGTTGTAGCTTGTTTGGAACTTTTCCAGCTTACTGCTCCACTATTGAAAATGAATGTGTACCCAGACTGAGATTTCTAGTCATCAAGATCCGTCTGGAAGCTAGTATCAGTGTACCCAGTAGCAACTAGCTTTTCTTCCCCACCATAGACTGAGAAGTAATCTTTAGTTCGTCTAAGATACTTAAGAATACTCTTGACTGCTTTCCACTGTTCTTCCCCAGGATTCTGCTGGAATTTGCAAGTCATACTAAGTGCAAAGGCTACATCTGGCCTAGTACAGGTCATGGCATACATGATCAATCCTATAGCCGAAGCATATGTGATCCTTTTCATGCGTTCAAGTTCTATAGTATTAGAAGGACTATCCTTCTTAGATAACTTGATGCCTTGTCCCATAGGTAGACTGCCTTTCTTGGAATTTTCCATAGAAAAACGTCTAAGTACTTTGTCTATGTAGAGTGACTGTGACAGCCCCAACAATCTATTAGGTCTATCTTTGTAGATCCTAATTCACAGAATGTAGCAGGCTTCACCTAAATCATTTATCATGAGGATATTGGACAACCACTCTTTGACTGACTGCAGGAGAGTCTTATTGTCTCCCATTATCAATATGTCATCTACATATATGATTATGAAGGCAATACTCCCATCCTTGCGTTTACTATAAACACATGGATCCTCTTTGCTTCTGGCGAAATCAAATGACTTGATAGCCTTGTCAAAGCAAATATTCCAACTCCTCGAGGCTTGCTTAAGCCCATAAATGGACTTTTGTAGCTTGCATACAACATTTGGTTTGGACTCAAGCGAAAAACCCTCAGGTTGTTTCATATACACCTCCTCAACTAGATTCTCATTGAGGAAAGCAGTTTTGACGTCCATCTGCCAAATGTCATAGTCATAATATGCAGCTATTGCAAGCAAAACCCGAATGGACTTAATTTTTGCAACATGTGAAAAGTTTTCATCATAATCGACCCCAGGCCATTGATTATAACCTTTAGCCACCAACCTTGCCTTATAAGTATGTACCTTGCCATATGCATCAATCTTCTTCTTGAAGACCTATTTGCATCCTATGGGTCTAACCATTGTTGGCAAATCAACTAAGTTCCAAAATTGATTTTCGTACATCGAGTCCATCTCAGATTTTATGGCTTCTTGCCATCTCTGCGAATCAATGTCTAACATAGCTTCGTTGTAGGTTGTAGGTTCATCGTCATCAAGAATATCTATCTCATTGTGTGTTTCAATAAGAAGATTAAGTCTTTCAGGCGGACGATGAGTTCTAGTAGTCCTACGGAGTTGATTATTCTGCATTTTGGTGTTTGTTGCATTCTGATTGTGAGAAGGTCTTTGTGTGTTGGACAATCCATCACCTTGTGAGCTTTCAGGAATGTCATTCTCATGTATTTCCTGAAGGGAATGATGTACAACCATTGTATCACCTTCCATTGGTTGTGTATGAGAGCCTTGCATTTCTGCACTATCTCTCACAACACTCCCACTGGCTGAAGGGCGTACTCTAAGTACCCAATCTTCACCAGATACTCCCACTGAATCCTTGTTTAGTTCATTCGACAAGGGTTCAATTTCTGTGTTATCTTGTGGTTCTTGAATTTCTTCAAGTTCTATCTCTGTGCAACTATGTTCCTTGTAGACATATTCTTCTTCAAGGAAAGTTGCGTTCCTGGAAATAATTACCTTGCGTTCTCCAGGAAGATAGAAAGTAGTATCCCTTAGTTTCCTTTGGATACCCCACGAAGTAACATTTCTCACTTTTGGATTCCAACTTGTCAGTGAGCATCTTCTTAACATATGCAGGGCACCCCCAGGGTCTCATATGTTTAAGAGTTGGCTTTTTGCCACACTATATCTCATAGGGTGTCTTTTCTACTGACTTGGAAGGAACCTTGTTCAGAACATATATTGAGATTTGTATAGCATGTCCCCAAAGGTATGTCGGTAGAGCTGAGGAGCTCATCATGGATCGAACCATATCTAAAAAGGTTCGGTTTCTCCTTTCAGCAACACCATTCATCTGTGGTGTTCCAGGAGGTGTCCACTCTGATTGGAATCCATGTAGCTTTAAGTAATCCAGAAAATTCTTGCTCAAGTATTCACCTCCTCGATCCGGTCGAAGGGTCTTGATACTTGTTGCAAGTTGTTTCTCTACTTTTTTTTGTACTCCTTGAACTTCAAAAAAGTTTCGGATTTGTGTCTCATAAGATACACATATCCATACCTTGTGAAGTCGTCAGTAAAAGTGATGAAGTATGGGAAGCCTCATTTAGCTTGATTCGAAATTGGCCCACATACATCAGTATGGACCAACTCAAGCATCTCCTTGGCTCGCATACCTTTCCCAGAAAGTGGCTTATTGGTCATCTTTCCTCTCAAGTAAGATTCGCAGTTACCATAAGAGTCCAAGTCAAATGGTTCGAGGTAGTCTAACTTCCTCAACCTTACTATCCTTGATTCGTTGATATGACCAAGTCTGCAATGCCATAGGTAGGTAGAGTTTCTATTACTTATCTTAGCTCGTTTGTTTTGTACATTGAATATTTTTCGACTACACTTTAGTGTATATAATTCATCCACAAAATGAGCAGTTCCATATATAACATTATCAAAAGACAGTACTTGACTGCCATTATAAATATATGAGGAAAAACCCTACATGTCCAAAACAGGGATAGAAATGATATTCCATGTTAACGAGGGTACATAGTAACAATCATTCAACACTAAACAATAGACATAAGGCAAATTTAATCTATAAGTTCCTACGCGCTCAGTATCCACTCGTGGTCCATTTCCAACGCGTAGGTCTACCTCTCTTGGTCCAACCTTCCTACTATCAGTTAGCCCCTGCACATTTGTACAAATGTGTGAGCCACAAGCGGTATCCAATACACAGGAATGGGAGTTATTTATAGACATATTAATTTCAATGACGTGCATACCTTGTCCACCAAAGGTAGAAGCACCTTGTGCTTTTCCTCCTCCTGGTGCCGTGCAGTCCTTCTTCCAATGCCCATTCTTGTTGCAGTTGAGGCATTCATCCCTAGCCGGATTTATCTTTTTCTTCTTCACACCTCCCTTAGGCTTCATAGCTGAGGGCGTAGCGACTGCTTTGCCATTCTTCTTCTGACATTCCTTACCTTTTGGCTTGGGTCGGCTAGTAGAGCTCACCATGAGCACAGTTTTGCCTTTGGAAGTGGAAGACTCAAAGGTCTTGAGCATGTTGTGCAGCTCCGGCAAACTCGCCTTCGTTCCATTCATATTGTAATTCACTATGAAGTTTTCAAAGGAATGAGGGAGAGAGTTCAGGATGAGGGTGGTAGCGACATTCTTTTCCAGCTTCGTTCCAATTGAAGCAAGCCTCTCTACCAGCCCTATCATCTTCAATACATGTTGCGAGACCTGGGCCTCTTCATTGAGCTTACACTTGAAAAGTTCTATCAGTAACTCATATTCCATATTCTGGGATTGTGAGTCATATAGACTCTTCAAGTGTTCGAGTATCTCATTGGGACCCATGTTCTCATGTTGTCTCTGAAATTTCATAGACATGGAAGACAACATCACGCATTGTGCTGAAGTGGCATCATCTAGGTGTTTTTGGTAAGCATCTTTATCAAAAGAGGCATATTTAGCAAAGTCTATCGCAGGGATTGTTGGGAACACCGTGTCCAACACGTATTCTATTTTCTATTGTCTCAGTACTATTCGTAAATTTCTTAGCCAGTCAAGGTAGTTAGGTCCAGTAAGTTTGTTCATCTCAATCAACATTTTCAATGATAAGCTCGACATCTTTGATAATCTGAAGAATTAGATAGACTAGAAATGAAACTCAAATTTTATTTCCTATTACACACATTCGTTTAGGCTAATCAACATGGCCTTTTGTTTAATTAGCTCCCACTATTTCAACATACTTCTACGACCCCATGGTAGAATACATACCTTTATTAATTGAGGTCATAATGGGCCAAGATCCAAGCCGATAACTTCAATAACACATCTTGGTAGGTTCTAAACCAATTGCAAAACTTATTTGCAACTCTTGGTTGATCAAATATTACATGTTGTGTCCTTAGATTAGTCCGACACTTTGGCGCCAAGATTTGTCTAAGCAAGTTAATCCCATTACACGACTGCGTTTATGTATCTAAGTAAATTTGGTCTTTGTGAGCAAACATTTTGATGTAAATACCCATAAAAGTTTATCGTTTACTTTTACATTTAAAACACATCTATGAAAGAGTCTGGGTCCTCGTAGACTTAGAGCAAATGCTTTGGCATAAATACTCGTATCGCCGAAAAGGATTTTGCACTCTAACAATTATAATGGACGACGCGTTTTAATTTAGACTTGTATTTAAAATTTTGGGGAACATTTTAATTCAGGGTTTTAACCAAGATCAACTCTTTTACGCCATATCCAATATGACATCTTAATATCATGCAAAACTAATGACACATATAGTTGAGAACCGTCAACCCAATATGCATGATATAAGATGGTTTAATCAAATACTGGACGCCGACTGTCCAGACAGTTATAGCGGACGCTATTCTATTAATTTAAATGACAAATGATTTGACATTTAGCACATAAATAGTATACTTATCAAATAATATATTGTATTATAATAATCTTGGGTTAAACATTCTGAACTCTAATTTTTTTTTGTTTCTGGACAGGTGGGGCCGTGGCGCTGCAAAGCAGAAACCTTTCGGTTTCTGCAAATGTATTAGCGCTGCGGCACTCCACGATGGAGTCGCGGCGCTTACTGTCCAGTGAGTCCAAATTTTGAAATGAAGCATTAGCGTCGCGGCGCCCTACATAGGGTCACGACGCCGATGTCCTGACAAACGTTTCTGTGTTAAGTTTCCAAAATTGTTCGAGCCCTAAATCCAATTTAGGGATCAAATCACAGATCCTTTATCATCACCCACCATTATCAATAACGCACATATCGACCATCATCCGTTCTTACCCGTTCTTTGCCGTGCACCGTGCAATGAGCAGGACAACGCACTTTTGGCTTAGTTCCGTCAAGACATGTAGGATTTCAAGAGAGAGTGTTTAGATTCTAAATCTCTAAGACTTAGAATGATAATCTGAAATTAAGTGTATTGAATAATGAAATGAATGTCTTTATTTATAGGTGAAAATTAGGTCAAACCAGATTAGGATTTGATCTTGGGCATGACCCATAAATCGAGACAGATTAGGTCATTAGCGCCGCGGCCTTGTGGTGTGGGCGACGCGTCTCTTGACGTGGCCCTACCCCGTCTCGATTTATTTTCCGCACATTCTTAATTAAATTCAAAATCCAATTCTGACTTAATTAAAACAATCATTATTCATTCAAATATCTCGATTCTAGATCGAATATTTAATACTCTCTCAATACATCCTTAGATCGAAAAACAATCGACATAGTGTGTCCCTACAGGCCTTCATATATCGACATTAATCAAATTTAGGTCTACGCGGAACTCTTAGACGGCGCTGCAAGACGAACTCAATATGTGAAGTACGTTTACATGAATCCAGTAAACTTAACCTCTATGTGGTAAGATAAAATCCTTGCATTCACGACACACCCGATCAAGCTTAGAATTTGTCAAGTGTCTATCCAAATGGCTTAATCATTGTATCTCATCTATATCAGTTGACAAATAGACTATATTCTAAATATGTCTATTGCGTTGGCCAACGACTTAGTCAACCTAATATCACTGAGAATCTGAGTGTTCTCTCGAATATACATTCGAGGAATGAATCCTAATCTTGGCTCAACTACGACCTTTAATCAACATCGTAATGTACCCAATACAAGTTGTATCTCAACCTATAAGGCATTTGAGCTTAGGACAGGATCAAAGTACATTACTTTGTAGACAAGGTGCGTATTGACCTCAAGTCTAAGGATTTATATCTCCCACATGCTGATCATACTTTAGACAAGTATCGCAAACAGTATATCAACATGGTATACCAATACTTCCAAAGTATCCATGTGTCCATCATGAGTAGTCATTACTCGTAGCAGGTGGGACATACTACATCCTCTAAGAATGTGATGCAGACCACATGTCGACTTATCACATATCATCGATATCCCATTCGATGATCATTAGTCGAGGCTATTTTAAGAGTTACGTTATTAATAACAGCGTAACCTTCAGGGATGCATATTATAGAATATTATAAATAATCAATTAATAACTCAATAATTACAAATGCCAAAATATTAATCTTCATTAATAATAATATAAATATGTGTAAAGTACATTTGTCCTAATATAAATTGTCTCTAGAACATAAATATACTTTCACTTCTTATTGAAAGAAATTTTCAAAAGAAAAGTCTCGAACTTTTTTCTTTTTTTTGGCTTGAAGACCAGTTAGGAAGATTTGATATCAAAGTAAATACGTATGAATCACTTATATTTGAATGGAGAACATAGTTAGAAAGAGTCATTATAAGAACTATCTCTTGCAGTACAGTACTTTAATATGGAAGGAATGTGAAATGCTTTCAAAAAGTATATCACCAATGTGCAATTTGGGTGTTACTAGTCTGTTCTCCTTAGCTTCAAAATCATAGTCCTAAGTAAATTAAGATTAACTTACAAATTAAAATTTCAATTAAGGAAATCATAATCTAAAGGATCTACAGGAATTTAAATCAAATAAGCGGTAGAACTAGTCAAGTATTTAATGGGGGAATTTAAAGAATTTAAAAGCATGAAGTATTTAAAAGATTAGGAGGTAATATCATCCATAATCATATTTATTTAAAATATTAAAATTTACAAAGAATTTTATCAAGGAGATATACCTTGGTAATTTCAAAGGTATTTTGGATCATATGATATGAGTCATATGAACTGAATCATATGAGGGGTATTTGCCTAAAGGAGATTTTCTTTAGAGCTCTCACTTCTCTCTAAAATCTGAAATGTATGAGAGAAAAACTAGGAAAGAAAAGCTTGTGAAAAAAAGCATGTGAGGAAAAGCTTGTCTAACTAAGGAAGAGGGAATCTTCTTTTATAGGAGTTTTACATGAATTTTTGGTAAATAAAAGGAAATCTAACTATTCATCTAAGTGGAGAATAACTATTCATCCGAGTGGAGAATGACTATTCATCTGAGTGCAGATTGACATCATCCCTTTTGGCATTTTCTTGAATTATTGCTGGAATCTTTGCTTTTACTATTTGCTTTTTGAAAGTCTCTTTTTCGGGCATTTTCTTTTGTCGGAATTTTGTCTGACTTTTACTCCGGGTATTTTGTCTTTTCTTGGCAATCTTTTTCAGAATCCATTGTTGCCGAAAATTGGATTGTCTTCAATATCAATTTCTGGTTCTTCGTTTTCTGATGAAGAGCCTTGTTTTGATGAAGATGGTGTAAACTTCAGAATTATGGCCTGCATTTCTTCTGGATTTTTTGGCCGCTGCAAGCATTTATGCCATCTGTGATTTTTGTGAAAGGAACTGGGTGTGCTCCGGTGTTTGTAGTGGTGCTTGTGGTGTTTGTAGAGTCACCTGTATTTGAATGGATTTTCGGGCATTTAGCCATTCCTGGATTTTTTGTGGTGTGAGGCTTGTTGGTATTTTAAAGCTGTCCCACCATCGGATCTTCTTCGAATTGTCGGAATTTTATTTTCTGAATAATCGACAGACCATGTGAAAACCCATAGTAAATGGAATTTGGTGTGAAAAGGTGCAGTGGCACAAATATTTTTTCTTCTTCTATGGGTTTATATTGGGATTTAAAAAGGCTGAAGGATTTAGTGACTTGGGATTTTTGTATTTCAATGGAGGATCCGAATTGTTCCCACCATGAATTCCACCATGTTGGAAATTGTGATGGATTACATGAGGTATCAAAATGAAAAAGCCAAGTGTGGCGTTGGTTGGTATTCTGAATAAAAAAGGAATTGAACCAAATATGTTGGTAATCCCAGTAATTAAATTGTATATCAAAAAATGGTTCATTTTATGGGTATCTGGAAAATTTAGGGGTTGAGATAGATCATTCCCCCAATGGCTTGAAGCAATTACGTTAAGCATTTTGCAAATAGAATAAGAGCGATCTAGGTAAATTTTTATAATATTATTTTTAATTGTCGCTGATCCTGATATTTCAAGCATAGCATGGTAAAAATATGAGGTTTTTAAAATATCTCATGATTTGTAAAACCACCATTGGCCAAAATAAATTTGTAATGCTAAAAAATGGTCTTGGTCAAAAAAAAAAATTCAATGGTTACAATATTTTTTTTAAAAATGGTTTTATTAAGAATTCAGGGGCAGGTTTTTTGGGGGGACTTGTGATACCACTACTTTATTCAAACAAGACCAAATCCTTTAGAAGTCCAAAAGTCTCATTTACATTATGTTCCGCTTTAGCTGAGGCCGATGCCGAGTACGATTCGGAGAGACTAAGCTCTATTTCAGAGATTGAACTCTTTTTTTTAGGCAAGAAGACTACTAGTTGAATTATTAAACTATGTTGACTAACTGAAAAAAGGGAATTTATAGAGTCCAACTTCCATGCGTTAAGCATATAGCACATGGATACATAGTAGGGCCCAGAAGGCTAAAAGGTGGGGGAACTCTTGATCCTTCCTTTTACTAGTCTTATCGGCTGGAATCATAAATGGGTTGTCTCCTCTGCTGATGATCTTTTCTAAAAGAAGTAATGAAGCCTATGGAAGGAAGCGATCCTCATGTCAAGTCCTGGTTTGGTTCTCCAATGGAAAGATTTGAGATACCTTCTCCTACCCGGGAGACCGCCTAGAGTGCAGCCTGCCTGCTGAAGACCGTAACGTAAGTAACTCAGTGCTCCATACGGGGGAAATGAAAGCAGAATTCGGAAATGGCACTTTTTTCATAAGTTCTCGCTTGCTTTGTTTAGGGACGGGAGCCACTCCTTCTTTTCCGAGTTTGCCTGCATTAGTAAAGGAGTTGGCCTGGTCAATAAGAGGGAGTTTTGAAAAAGACTTTTCATGTCATTCCCATTTAGGTCCGATTCGGATCCCTCGAGTTCTCTTTCCTATGCTATCAATAATAAGGAATACCGTGGTGCAAAAATACACATAAATAATAAGACACCCTTTAGGGGAAAAGAAGAATAAACAACTTCTACTTGGTTGATTAATTCAGGGACAGTGCTGGAACATAATGTTGGACGATCTCCATTTGAGAAAGCAGTTGCAGGCCAGTGTAGGCTTGCTCCGCACGCGTTGGATAATTAAAAGAAGGTAGAATTGCTCGGGACCTAGTGATCGATTCTTCCGAAAGCAGCGGCGAGGCGGACATTTATTTTGCAGAAAGGCTGGAAGCCTGAAAAGGAAGTCCCTAGTACTCTTCTTGAAATATCAAGTCAAGAGGGCGAGGCTCCTAGTAATAGGGGGAAAGGGGAGTGGGTAAGCGGGAACAAAATGTTGAATTTCATCGTACCAGTCTCGTCTATTCGGGACCTCCTGCAAGCCTTCTGTGATAGAAAAAACTCTAGCTGAGAAGTTGAGTCACCCTTTTTTTTTTTCAAAAATAGAATAGAATAAAGAATGAGATAGTCTATATCCTGTATCGATCATAGGATCACTCTATGTTCTTCTTTCTCAAGTTGAGTTTTTGAAAAATTGTTTTTGAGAAAGGGTTTTTGAAGATTCTTCTTTCTCAAGTTGAGTTTTTGAAAATTATTTTTGAGAAATGGCTTTTGAAGATTCTCCTTTCTCGATTTTTGCAAAATTTTGAGAGGTTCTTTCCTCTCATGAGCTTTGAGCAACTTCTTGTTTGGGACTTTCAAGTTGTATCAATGCCAGCTGTAGTTTCGGGGATTTCGTAAGGAGTTGCAGAAGATTCTCAGCAGTAATTTCCTGTGCTGGTGTTTTTTGCAAAGATGTTGCGGCATTTTCATTTTCTTCTTTCATCACTGCGTCATACCATGTCAGGGGTTTTTCAGTAGGAGGTTTGGCAGGGAATTTATCTTTTTCTTCCTTTATTGGTTTGGAGTTTGCAGATTTTTAGGGGCCATGAAATTTATTTGGTGTTGCGGTGCAACAACTGGTGTATTTATTGGTGGAGGGATATCATCTTTTCTATGTTGGAGAAAGGCCCCGCATATCGCATGGTTACAATATTGTCCGGATTCCCGCATGTCCTTCTTGGATATTTTTTCTTTTTAGCTCAGACAGTGGGGCAAAGGACAGTGATAGGACATCTCTGTGTTGCAACCAGTATTAGAAATCTGTGTGTTTTCTCTCCTGTTTTTGAGGAAATCACTAGTTAAAAGATTTTTAAAGCGAAAAATATTATGAATCAATTTGCAGAAAAAAAATTTAATGCAATATTTTGAAAATATCTTTGATGTTGTAAATCATGCTTCAAAAGTTTTGTGTATGTAAATGCATCAATTATTTTGATGGAACTGGTATCACGGTATCTGGGGGACTTAGAATTCTAATCTAAAAACTATTCATTAATTCTCCTAGATGACAAGAATAAGTTTTTATCAGATTGAGGTTTTCTAGCTTTTGGTTTTGTCAAAAAAGGGAATTTTAAATTTTTATTACTCGAATATAAAGAGATGAAATCATTATCAACCTTATAAGGGGTGATAAGATTTATAAACGGTGTCCCTAAGATAATGGAGTTGTTAATGTCTTTTACTAAAACAAACGATGTTGCTATAGAAACTACATCGTTAATAATAGATGCGCTGGTTTGAGAATTGATTTCTAACTTTGTGTTATTAGCCGCTGTCGCACCCGATTTTGACATGCGGGCTTCGCGACGTGATGGCGTCGATTCCCTCTGGATTGGATAAAAATGCTTTGTTGAGGAGTCGCCACCTAATTATTCTAAGGTGAATTAGGGCACCTGAATACTAACTAAAAGCTGTAAAATAACTCCAATTTTGTGGTCTGCGAAACTAATGAGATTCTAAGTAAGGGTTCTCTATTATCCTAAAGGGAAGGGGTTAGGCATCCTTTAAGATCCGCTAACTTGCGGTTATCCGATCAAACTCAGGTTAATTATTATGTTAAAAATTGCATGTTTTACAAGTATAAAAATAACGTTGCAAGTATTTAATGAAATGATGCATTTGTACAAGCATGCATTTGTATGAAAATTGATAAAGATGTATGCAATGTGATTTTTGTGGGTGACGAGCCTAAAAATAGGTAAACTAGCGATTTTCGATTTTAAAACTAACCGAGCCTAAAATAAATAAACTAGCGATGGGTTTCGAGTTTTAGACTACCCTATTAATTAATTCTATGTCTACCTATTCTAAATATTTCAATAATTTCAGGAGTACAATAATATTACAATACATAATGAAATAAAGCTGAATTAAAGAAAGCAAAAACAACAACAAAATAAATGATCTCCGAGGGACATTTGCCTTTTCTGACTTTATCCCTTGCAAGCTGTCAAGAACAAACAGTTAAAAACAATTGAATATACATAACTTCGGATCCGTATCCAAAACAGTAAATGTTTTTATTACGGAGAGCTCAGACTTAAATTTTGAAAAGATCATTCCAATCATGTCGTGGCTACGAACATATGACTCGTTGGTCATTTTAGTTGCTTTGCCTATCGAACATGTTGGTCTCTCGGGTGAAAAAGATTTAAGTTTCATCCTTGCCCAGAAGTTTTATTTTCCGTCTTTACAACCGTGGAGGCCTAAAAAATCGACGGATATTTTTTCATCGGCCAATGTAGTATTGGTTAAAAACACCAAAACAGTAAGATATCCGTTGCACAGATGTTAAAACAGTAAACTGAAAACAGAGAAACAAAAAAAAGCGCGGCCTCGAATTCAATTTCATCGACCTAAATGCAGTATTTATATAAATCAGTAAATCAGTAAGGCAATCCGTGCACAGATGTTTAAATGCCAAAACAGTGAACTGAAACAGAGAAACGAAACGAAAAAAAGTGCAACCTCGAATTCAATTTCATCGGCCTAAAATGCAGTATTTAATTCAAAACAGTAAAACAATAAAACAGCAAAAAGCGCGGCCTCAAATTTAATTTCATCGGCCTAAGTGCAGTATTTATATCAATGATAAAACAGCAAAATACAAGATATCCGTGTATGAATATTTAAATGCCAAAATAAACCAACAGTTCGCAATTAAAACGTCCGACCCGAATTATGAAATTTGACCCGACTCGGACACTGAACAGTGATCCGGCCCGGATTTCGGGTTGACCCGACCCGAAATCAAACATTTATTTTTATTTTTCAGATAATAAACAACAAAATATAGAACATGAAATCTGGAAATTCATTCGAATCGGGTCGACCCGACCCGGAACAGATTTTCCCCAAATTTCAGGTAACCAACAGCACAATATAAACATACAAAAATCTGGAAATTAACCGAACCGGGTCGACCCGACTCGAATCGATTTTCTCCAAATTTCAGGTAACCAACAACACAATATAAACATACAAAAATCTGGAAATTAACCGAATTGGGTCGACCCGACCCGGATCAGTGACCCGACCCGGAACAGCTTTTTTCCAAATCTTCAGATAACCAACAAAAAGATATAAAAGCATAAACAATATGGAAAAACTTACCTAAATCGGGTTGACCTGACCCGACCCGACAATGAGCAAAAAATGAGAAAAATCCACGCAAAATCCGACCTAAATTCCGACCAAAAACTCCCTCTTTTCGGATAAAAATCCACAAAAACCGACCCCCTAAAACAGTGAACAAAGGGGGTATTTTATGGATGGGTTTCGGATTTTGGGGGTATGGGGTTGACGGGTTGGTTGGTGGTGTCGGCGACGGGGGTTAGGGATATGGGGGTGTGTGGCGGCAACCGGCGAGGTGTGAGGTCGCGTCGGGGTTAGGGGGTATGGGGGTGTGTGCGACGACTTGGAGAGGGATAGGGTATTTGGTGTTTTTGTTTTTTTAGGTTTTGTGTTGGTGTTTGGGGTATAAGAGGGAAGGGAATTGGGTCATGGGTGTCAATTGAATTGGGCCGTCATGGATAGGGGAAGAAATTGGGCCGGGTTGGACGAAAATGGGTTTTAGTTTGGGTTGGGTAGAAATTGTTTTGGGGGAAAATGAAATGGGTTATGGGTTTAAAATATAAAATGATTTTATTATATATAAACAAATAAAAAAGCTTTGCAAAAATTATAAATTGTAGAGATGATAATATGATAAAATATAATATTTGTGAAATGCTTGATGCTTAAATAAAAAAATAAAAATACAATGCCGTTTTGCGAAAAATAAAATAACATATAATATTAGGATAAAAGTATGATTATGATATAAAAATGCAAATGACAATAAAAAATGCAAATAATAATAATAATAATGATATATATACATATATATGCCCATATTTTAAAATTGTTTTAAAGTGTCAAAAATATTAAAAATTGCAAATAAAATCATAAAAGATGGGACAAAATTGGGTGTCAACAACCGCTGCTAATGTTTCCTGGGTATTTTCATGGAATTTATCACGTATTAGACCTATTTTTATGCAATTCAAATCTGCTCTTACGTCAAAAAGAGCAATAGTAGTGATTCTAAAATTGCCTGGGAATTTAAGAGTTATTTTGACAAGCTATTTTTTTGATGTGATTTGTCTTAAGACAGTAAGAAATTCTTTTGGGATCTGTTCAAGATGATTGTTATCAGAAGGAGCTTCTGGATTTTCATTGTCAGAATTGTCAGACTCAGAACTGGACTCAGAAATCTCATGGGTTTCTTTTGAAAGATTATTTTTATTAATAGAGAATCTTGTTCTTGTTCTTATTTTTCTTTTAGAACCTTGATCTCTAGTTTTATTTGTTTTATCTCCTTTTGAAGTTCTAGAACTGGCGTTTCTCTGGAATCTTTCATCTTTTTACCCTTCTTCAGAATTTTAGTCAAGTCGTAGGTATTTTTGGAAGTATTTGACAAAATCATATTTTGGTATCTTTTTTCTCTTCTGTAAAGGATTCGAGGAGTTTATTCAATTAATATTTTTGGTGTTCGACATCTATGTGTTTAACCATATCTAACATGAATTCTTGGTCTTTGGTTAAAGCACAAACATGTTTTCCCTTACCCTTATCAGATTTTCAGATGAACTGGTCGTGAGAAATTCATCTATTTGGAGGGCTTTGTTGTCTTCAGAAGACAGAGAAAAATAGTCAGGTTCTGACTCGACATTTCAATTGGAGGAATCAATGAGAATGTTGGAGATTTTTTGGGTTACCTCGTCGTCTAGTTTCAATTCTTGTAATTTTTTTATTCATTTTACAGAATCTCAAAGTATGACCATTTTTGTGACATTTGTAACACATAATGTCTTTGTATTTGAAATCAGTTTTTTTGGGATTCGGTCTATTTTTGGAACAACGAGTATTTTTATAAGGATTTTTGTAATACTCTTAGTTAGTCTTGCAGAAATCCCTCTTTTTGTAACCTCTTGATGTACTCTTAAGGGATTTATGAGTCTTGCTACAGTTTTCTGTACAACTCGGAGAAGGTTTTGTGAAATTAGTATCAAACTGTTTGCAAAAAGTATCAAGTTCACACCTAGTTCTCTTTAGCTCCAATTTGAGGTGTTTTTGTAATTTCAGGTCTTGACAGATCTTTAGAGCTTCATGTTGAGTTATACTAACTAGTTGTCCGTATGTAAACTCACTGTAGGGTATGATCTGTTTTCCACTATTCTCTTTGATTTTATTCCTAACCTTTTCTCCTAAAAGGGTAGGTAGTCCGGCCAGGAATTTCTCTTTTCAAAATGGCTGGTTGGAATCTTCCCTAAGAATAACTCTGGTTAAGAAAGTATTTTTGTACCATTGGAAATCACTGAGTTTTTTTCATTTGAGATTTGAAAGTAACTCGACATTTTTATCTTTTAGATGCGAAGACTCTCCTATGAAATTTAAAGAGATTGTGAGTACCAAGGTTGATACATCATCTTGTAGGGGTTCAACCTGATCATCGAGGATTGGAATTCCTTCTTCATCAGTTTTGATAGAATTGATGATGTCTTCCTTTTGTTGATCAGTGAGATGATTATCCCACCAATATTTCAATTGACCAGAGAATCATGCGATGATCGATTCTGCAATGGTCTTGTCCTGTGTACCATTTTGGGTTTTATAAGCATTTGCAGCCATGGTCATTTGTTGGAGAAAGCTGAGGATATTGTATTCAGTCATCCCATCTATGATCCAATCATAAATGGAAGAGGCATTAAAGTGGGATTGAGCTAGGGGTTTTACTATTTCTAGATCTGGGGCAGGAATAATTTGTAATTGTACCTGTTGTATTGGTCTTTGTCAATCCATATGGTTAACAAATGGTTTTTTGTTTTGGATTTGTTCTAGAGTATCATTGTCGTCGGAATCATTCGTTAGAGTTGTGATTTTATTGGATGATTGTGGGGTATCTGGAACGTGTTCTGTATTAGAACTGTTGGATGTCCCAATTTTGCTCAATTGATCTTGTATATCCTGAATAAATTTAGACTTATTTTGCTGGATGTTTTTGACACCATCTTTGGGCACCTGAAAGGGTTTAAAGATAGGACTTTTCAATTTCGTATCCTTAGTCGTTCCTAGGGAATCTATGGTGACTAAAATGTGGGTTTTTATGTGTTTTTCCACTCAGTGATTTTCTTTAAAATTGTTTTGTGCGAGGAAAACAACTTGATAGAGTGGGTTTTATGTGTTTTTCCACTCAGTGGTTTTTATGTGTTTTTCCACTCTATCGAGTTGTTTTCCTCGCACAAAACAATTTTAAAAGGAAATCACTGAGTGCAAAAAACTCAGTGATTTCCAATGGTACAAAAATACTTTCTTAACCAGAGTTATGCTTAGGGAAGATTCCAACCAGCCATTTTGGAAAGAGAAATTCCTGGCCGGACTACCTACCCTTTTAGGAGAAAAGGTTAGGAACAAAATCAAAGAGAATAGTGGAAAACAGATCATACCATACAATGAGTTTACATACGGACAACTAGTTAGTATAACTCAACATGAAGCTCTAAAGATATGTCAAGACCTGAAATTACAAAAATACCTCAAATTGGAGCTAAAGATAACTAGATGTGAACTTGATACTTTTTGCAAACAGTTTGATACTAATTTCACAAAACCTTCTCCGAGTTGTACAGAAAACTGTAGCAAGACTCATAAATCCCTTAAGAGTACATCAAGAGGTTACAAAAAGAGGGATTTCTGCAAGACTAACTAAGAGTATTACAAAAATCCTTATAAAAATACTCGTTGTTCCAAAAATAGACCGAATCCCAAAAAAACTGATTTCAAATACAAAGACATTATGTGTTACAAATGTCACAAAAATGGTCATACTTTGAGATTCTGTAAAATGAATAAAAAAATTACAAGAATTGAAACTAGACGACGAGGTAACCCAAAAAATCTCCAACATTCTCATTGATTCCTCCAATTGAAATGCCGAGTCAGAACCTGACTATTTTTCTCTGTCTTCTGAAGACAACAAAGCCCTCCAAATAGATGAATTTCTCACGACCAGTTCATCTGAAAATCTGATAAGGGTAAGGGAAAACATGTTTGTGCTTTAACCAAAGACCAAGAATTCATGTTAGATATGGTTAAACACATAGATGTCGAACACCAAAAATATTAATTGAATAAACTCCTCGAATCCTTTACAGAAGAGAAAAAAGATACCAAAATATGATTTTGTCAAATACTTCCAAAAATACCTACGACTTGACCAAAATTCTGAAGAAGGGTAAAAAGATGAAAGATTCTAGAGAAACGCCAGTTCTAGAACTTCAAAAGGAGATAAAACAAATAAAACTAGAGATCAAGGTTCTAAAAGAAAAATAAGAACAAGAACAAGATTCTCTATTAATAAAAATAATCTTTCAAAAGAAACCCATGAGATTTCTGAGTCCAGTTCTGAGTCTGACAATTCTGACAATGAAAATCCAGAAGCTCCTTCTGATAACAATCATCTTGAACAGATCCCAAAAGAATTTCTTACTGTCTTAAGACAGATCACGTCAAAAAAATAGCTTGTCAAAATAACTCTTAAATTCCCAGGCAATTTTAGAATCACTACTGTTGCTCTTTTTGACGTAAGAGCAGATTTGAATTGCATAAAAACTGGTCTAATACCTGATAAATTCTATAAAAATACACAAGAAATATTGGCAGCGGCTAATAACACAAAGTTAGAAATCAATTCTCAAACCAGTGCATCTATTAGTAACGATGTAGTTTCTATAGCAACATCGTTTGTTTTAGTAAAAGCCATTAACAACTCCATTATCTTAGGGACACCGTTTATAAATCTTATCACCCCTTATAAGGTTGATAATGATTTCATCTCTTTATCTTCGAGTAATAAAAATTTAAAATTCCCTTTTTTGACAAAACCAAAAGCTAGAGACCTCAATCTGATAAAAACTTATTCTTGTCATCTAGGAGAATTAATGAATAGTTTTTAGATCAGAATTCTAAGTCCCCCAGATACCGTGATACCAGTTCCATCAAAATAATTGATGCATTTACATACACAAAACTTTTGAAGCATGATTTACAACATCAAAGATATTTTCAAAATATTGCATTAAAAATATTTTCTGCAAATTGATTCATAATATTTTTTGCTTTAAAAATCTTTTAATTAGTGATTTCCTCAAAAACATGAGAGAAAACCCACAGATTTCTAATACTTGTTGCAACACAGAGATGTCCTATCACTGTCCTTTGCCCCACTGTCTGAGCTAAAAAGAAAAAATATCCAAGAAGGACATGCGGGAATCCGGACAATATTGTAACCATGCGATATGCGGGGCCTTTCTCCAACATAGAAAAGATGATATCCCTCCACCAATAAATACACCAGTTGTTGCACCGCAACACCAAACAAATTCCATGGCCCCTAAAAAATCTGCAAACTCCAAACCAATAAAGGAAGAAAAAGATAAATTCCCTGCCAAACCTCCTACTGAAAAACCCCTGACATGGTATGACGCAGTGATGAAAGAAGAAAATGAAAATGCCGCAACATCTTTGCAAAAAACACAAGCACAGGAAATTACTGCTGAGAATCTTCTGCAACTCCTTACGAAATCCCCAAAACTACAGCTGACATTGATACAACTTCAAAGTCCCAAACAAGAAGTTGCTCAAAGCTCATGAGAGGAAAAAACCTCTCAAAATTTTACAAAAATCGAGAAAGGAGAATATTCGAAAACAATTTCTCAAAACAAATTTTCAAAAACTCAACTTGAGAAAGAAGAATCTTCAAAAATCTTTTCTCAAAAACAATTTTCAAAAAACTCAACTTGTGGTATCACAAGTCCCAAAAAAACCTGGCTCTGATACCAAACTTAGGTCGAGGATCTAAAAGGGATAACAGACATGGAAGGAATTGAGATATAAGGAATTGAAGAATCAATGGATAAAGGAGATATGCAGAAAGTAAATTAAGATTAACTTACAAATTAAGGTTCCAGTTAAGGAAATCATAATCTAAAGGATCTGCATGAATTTAAATCAAATAGGCGGTATACCAACTAAGTATTTAATGCAGGAATTTAAAGAATTTAAAAGCATGAAGTATTTAAAAGATTAGGAGGTAATATCATCCATAATAATATTTATTTAAAATATTAAAATTTACAAAGAATTTTATCAAGGAGATATACCTTGGGAATTTCAAAGATATTTTGGATCATATGATATGAGTCATATGATATGGGTCATATGAACTGAATCATATGAGAGGCATTTTGATCTAACCTAAAGGGGATTTTCTTCAGAGGCTTTTTCTCACAAGATTTTATATATATATATATATAATTGTTATTTGCAGGAACTTTCTTAATTAAAGACGTCATTTGATTTTTATTGAGTATTTGAGACCTGCAAGTTATATTTGAGATCTTGAGGGAGCACAAATTATTTGTGAGGAAATCTAAGTGTTCATTTGGTGCTAGAAAAATTGAATACTTAGGACACACTATCTCTGCCGAGGGTGTGTCCACTGACCCTAAGAAAATTATTATTATTGCAGAATTGACCCATACCAACTAGCATTAAGCAATTGAGAGAGTTCTTGGGTTTGACTGATTATTATAAAAGATTTATTTAAAATTATGGTCTTATAAGCAAACCTCTTATTGACTTGCTTAAAACGAACAATTTTTGTTGGCAAAAGAGGCTACTATAGCTTTTGAATAACTCAAGGAAGCCCTTACAACAACACCACTGCAAACCTTACCAGACAGTTCCATGCAGTTCATTGTAGAGACTGATGCATGTGATTTTGGCATTGGGGAAATGCTCATGCAACAAAGGCACCCCATAGCTTACATCAGTAAGGGTATGTCTCCTAAACACCAACCTCTCTTTGTGTATGACAAGGAATTATTGGCTCTAGACTAGCTATTAACAAGTGGTCTCAATATCTCAGGGGCAGACAATTTCTAATTAGAACAAACAAAAAAGCCTTGAAATATTTATTGGATAAAAAATTACATACTTGCTCTTAGTTAAAGTGGATAGCTAATATCATGCAATATGATTTCACCATAGAATATAAGAAGGGAAATGAGAACACTGCAGCTGATGCTCTATCCAAACTGTCAATAAAGAAATTATATGCTCTCTTGGTTAGTAATGCTGGTGATTCTATATTTCTCAGAGTAATAGGGAGTTGAGAAGGTGATCCAGTTGGTTAATGACAATAATGAGACTACAAGAGGTTTTCATTTGTCAACAATCAACTGAGGAAAAATGGAAGATTAGTTGTAGGAGATGATGAACAACTTAGGAAAAAGATCATACAGGCTTGGAATGATCAACCAATAGGGGTCACTCTAGGATAATAGAACTTACAAGAGGATTGCTTCACTTTACTAATGAAATGCTATGAAGGATGATATAACTGAGCATGTTAAGATATGACACTTGCTAGAAAAGTAAGTATGACCCATCTGCTTACCTATGTTTACTACGACCCCTGATTATTCCTACCGCTGCTTGATCTAGTATTAACATGGATTTTATTGAAAGATTTCCTAAGTCTAAAGGAAAATCTGTTATTTGGGTGGTAGTTGACATACTCACTAAGTATGCTCACTTTATTGGTGTCCCTCACCCTTACTCAGCCATGGACATTGCTCAATTATTCCTGGATAATATCTATAAGACTCATGGAATGCCTGAAAGCATTGTAAGTGACAGAGATTTAGTGTTCTTGAGCAAGGTTTGGCAAGAACTATTCTCTACTTATGGGGTCACTCTTAGCACCTCAACTGCCTACCATCCAATATCAGATGGTCAAACAGAAGTTGTGAATTGGTGTTTAGAGACATTTTGAGGTGTTATTGCTCTGATGATCCTACTGATTGGTTCCTCTACTTGCCCCTACCATCCTATGAGGCACCGTATGGTCAGCCACCCCCAATTCATTTGCCCTATGTTTCTGGTGATGTTATGGATGAGCAGGTAGATAGGAGCATGGTCATGAGGGAGCTCAAGCTGCAACTATTGAAGTTCCACCTTCTGAGAGCTCAACAGAGAATGACAGCTTATGCTAATAGCCATAGAACTGATAGAAACTTTCAAGTAGGTGATTGGGTATACTTGAAGATTCAGCCTTATAGACAACACAACCTATCCAATTCTCAATTCTCTAAACTAGCAGCCAATTACTATGGTCCATACCAAATCTTACAAAAGATCGGTCATGTAGCCTATACGTTAACCCTTCCTACTCAACTTTCTATACACCCTACATTCCATGTATCACTACTCAAACCTTGCCATTAAGTTCCAGAAAATATTAACCATCCACCCATCCTAGATCTTAGTAACCCTTATTGCCCATCCCTTAAAACAATCATAGAGAGAAGGATGATAAGGAAAGGGAATCGAGTTGTACCTCAGGTGTTGATGCAATGGAATCAGATGACTCCTGATTATCTCACTTGGGAAGACTTCCACGCACTCAAGCTTCGATTTCCAGACTTCTTCCTTGAGGACTAGGAAGATCTTTAAGGGGTAAGAAATGTTGCGTATGCATCAAGAGGAGTACTTCAGGCTTGTCAATTGAGTCCCCTAGAGTTATATTTAGAAATTTAGCTTATTACACTTTAGTCCCTAAGATTTGCCTAGTTCAGCTTATCCGGTCCTCTGCCAATTCTGTTATGGTGGCAGATTTATTATTTGAATTTTAGTATATGTCATAGCTGTCCAAGCTCTATATATTTGTATTTTCCTCCTTTTGCTATAGACTAGTTATAGTAAGTTTTCATTTTTCATTGTTCTTGCTTGTTCTTCAAGTTCATATTACATATCAAAGTTTGATATCCAACATGATATGACTATATGGTGTTTGTCTTTTCCTTCTTTGTTTTTTCTTTCATAAAAGAGCTGAAGTGGATCAACAAAGAGGGTGGGTTATTTTTTCCGTAACCCAGTAATTTTGATGGATTTGAGAATTTCCATTTAAAATAGAGGTACGAATGAAAACTTTACAGCAGGGTATATTTATCTACTATCATTAACGGAGGGGGGTATATTTGACCTTTTACACTTTGAAAACTTCTGAATATGGGAGGGAAATAAGAGCACAATGTCGAGAAAAACCTTTCAAGGTTCCCACTCTCCTCCCATGCGAGCGAGAGAGAGAGAGAGAGAGAGAGACACACACACACACACACACCTAGAGGTAGAAACATGAATGGAGAGGTAAACAACAAGAAGGAGAATGTGGTGGCTAGTGATGGCGGATTAACAGCGGAACAGAAAGCTCGAATATCTTCAAAGTTCAGAGCTGCAAAGGCACTTCTTGCTCGCAAAAGGCCACTCCATGATTGCTCCAACATCTCCCGTATATCCCTTGATAAGTACGCTTTTCTTTATTTAAATTTCAAAGTGATTGTGTGTTTGTATTTCCTGATAATTTGGCTACCTATAAAATAGACGCATTAGCTATATTTATATGTTAGGGTTCAATCAAAAAGAGAAATTAAAAAAATAATAAGTAGAATCATTTTCTTATTTCAACTAATGATTCTAACAAAAATCCATTCTGTTTCCTCGATGATTAATATCTTTTTTATCTTATTTTTCGAGTGCAAATAGATTTTAAAATCTCATAATTTACTAGTATCAATTTATTCAACATTTCCTTTTTTTGGAGGACAATTTTTCACATCTAATTTGGGGAATCTGAAGTGAAGTCACACGACATTTGAAGTTCCTTAAGGAGAACGCTAAGGCCACGAAGAAGCCTCTTGAGAAACTGTCCATTCTCTCATATTTGCTATTTCATATTCGCTTTTATAGGTTATCTTCCTGCAGGCTATGCCTGTATTACATCTTTCAAGTTGATGATGTGGAATTGAAAACTTTGGAGCATATCATTACCTATATCCAACTTTGTGGGCTAACCATGTATCTCTTCCTTCTAGGCTAGGATCACTATTTACACTAACCAAAATGTTGCATAGAGTTCACGTCAATTGGAAAAAAGTTCGCCCTCCCTAGTAATTTGCCTGTCGACAAGATTCCACTCATAAGTCCGTTCAGGTCGTGATCTAAGTCCCATTTCCCATCGAGAGGTTATGATATGATAAAGAGTCTTATTCTTCCCCTTAGTTATGAAATCATTTAATAGCTCCTTGATCTCAATTTCAATGCACTGATTTCTTCTAATTTTGAATTTTGTGGTAGATATATTGACCATGGGATAAAAAAAGGTACCAACAGTTTAATTTGATCTGGAAGTTGTTTTCTTTTTCTTGTATGCTTATTTATTGTTCATTACATGCTTCAAGAGTAAGTTTGATGTTTATCACAATCTCTCTTCTTTGTTTAATGTTTTGATGTATGTGGTATTCTTGATAATTCTAGTCCTAGAGTTGGGAAGACTCAGAGGACTGAATCCTCGGACCGGATTGATGGGAATAAAAGGTATCCTCTTTCTGAGATTCCGATGAACACTCCGTTGCCCTTCTCGGAGAAGGGTTCCAACAAAATCCTCAGTGGTCTTACCAGTGTTAAGGGCTCACAAGTTAGTGAACTTGATAGCAGCATCAATAGGACTAAGTGTGAGACACAATTTCAAACAGTTGAAACTTTCACGTTGTCTAGCAACAAATCAATTGAAGCTAAACTAAGTGAAAGCAGCGAAAGTGTTCAAGTGGAAAGCATTGTTGGGTTAGATGTATATAAAACTCCAGTGAGGCAACCTGGATTTACTGGCTTGGGTGAGTCATCTTTTTCATCAACTGTGCTAGATGATGATTTTGATGAACAGATTTTGGACGAAATAGATGCTTTATGTGAGCAAAACTCAAAAGGAAAGCCTGAAATGAAGGGGTTCAACAACGTTCCAATTGAAAATCATTACATAAACAACTTGGACAAGGAGGATAACTCAAATCCCGTTGTTTCTAGTGATAGTTCAGGACGTGAATGCATTTTGATATCAAGGGGCAATCAAGAAAGTGAAGCAGAAATATCAAAGAGCAGTGAACCTGATAATTCAAATCTTGTCAGTTCAGATGAAACTTTTAAACTTGAATGCATTCTGAATTCAACTGGTAATCAAGAATGTGAAGTAGAGGAGCCAAAAAGTTCCAAGGCAACAGGTACTGGGATCAAGCTGGAGGCAACAGATATGAGGAACATGCCTGGGGATTATATAAAGTATGTAGAGTCGCTGAATGACAGACAACAGGAGGCAGCTTGTAGTGACATTTCAATCCCATTAATCATTGTTGCTGGACCAGGAAGTGGCAAGGTCTTTACTTTCTCATTGTCTAAAAATGAAATTTGTATGTCTTCATCAATAGTTGTTTGATTTCTTCTATTTGCATGTCAGACATCTACGATGGTTGGGCGAGTCCTGATGCTACTGCACAAGGTAGTGCGATGACTATAAGTGCTATTATATCGTTATACTTTTGTCAATGCCATATCTGGCAAGTGAAGGATCTAGTCAAGTATCTAATTCTGAGTTTTCTTCCTCTCTCCCCCTTTGCTTGTTGTTATAGGGTATTGGTCCATTAAACATTCTTGCTATGACTTTTACGACAGCAGCAGCTTCTGAAATGAGGGAGAGAATCGGAAGAGTTGCAGGGAAGACAGCAGCAAAAGAGCTATCGATCAGCACGTTTCACTCGTTTTCTTTGAAACTTTGCCGCATGCATGCTGAGAAGTACGTATATCTTGACTTAGTTCCTAAATATTTAAGCAGTTGACCACTGAAAGCAGTAATCTTTTGCTTTCTATGTCTCTTTATGTTGAAAAAATGAGTCTCGTGTAGCTCAAATACCTTCAGTTTACATGTCTTTTTATGTTTGCTTGTTCAGGGGGCAAACATTTATGAAAAGATGGTAGAGGAGAAAATCTAACTGAAAATTCCACACTTGAATTTTCTGAAACATAATGATTGCCACTGTTTTAGACTTCTTACTGCTAATTGATTTAGTAATGTCCTAATAAACAGGAAAGTACAGGGTAATGTAGGCTATTACTGTTGTTGAGTTAGTTTATCCTATGCTAAGATCAAGTTATTGCTAGTGAATTCCGTAATACATGTTTCTGTACTGAAATTATAGACTAGTGCAGAGCTGACTTTGGTCCTGTGGTAAGCTGTGCCTCGTTCTTTTGTAATAGCAAATCTAACCTGGTATACTGTAGTGGAAATTCAATTGAATAGTATATTAATGACAGTGGGTCAAATCATTTTAGCCGTGCTTCGTTTTGGACAATTCATTAGACTTTCAAGTTGTTCCAATTGGCATCAGAATCTAGTTTTCCATAGTTCTGTGCATTACCCAATATTTTCACACGATCCTCGTCATGTTATTTTCTGAAGCAAAATGTTGGTTTGCCAAATACCATGCTTACGTTGCTAAATACTGCCATTTATTATGCTTAGAGTGCAATGCTATTATGGTAGAAAGGTTTAGTTGGGGTTGATGGACACGTTGCACTTTTCGTTATGAAATTAGCATTTGTCTTTATTGTTAGAAGAGATGTTCTTAAAGGTGTTTCGAGGAGCGCAGGCAATGCAAAGAGAAAGTGCGCTGATGCATCCAGGGAAAAGCTTCAGTCCCAAAAAGGTGTGTGCTTTTGTGGATGAGGCGTCCACCTTAGGTGTTTTGAGGCACACATTCAACTCACTTGTGTTTAAGGAGTGTGCTTTATTGGAAGTCTGCTTTCCTTGAGGTTTCTCTTAGGAGGAGAGTAGAAGAATTGGAGTTAAACTTACACTTATTTTTAATATTTCGTGACAAAAACATTGATATCTAGTGTTATCCTTCTTCGTTGTGATGGAAAACCGGTGGTTGGAAAGATCAGTACCAATAGCAATAATGAACAGAAGCCCCATGTGGTGGCTGAAGGGGGAGACTGGAGAGAGACAGGGAGAGCGTGTGAAAATATTTTAGGTTCAGGATCTCTTGTATTGTTGGGGATGTTAGTAGGCTTACTGCTATAAATGGCCAAATAGAGATATATGCACTGTACTTCTGCTATTTGTATTGGAAGATTAGGATCCAAATCAATTATTAATGATATGACCTTTTTTAAGTCTCAATTGTTTTCCATATCACCTGAAATATTCGTTCTCTCTCTCTTAATAGGTATAATAATTTATTATTTAGAAATTAAAAAAAAATGAAGTTCAACAACTTACACCTTTTGCTCAAGGTGTACGCCTCGCCTACACATTGGCCTTTTAAAACATTGGTTGGAAGTTCTATCTCTCTTTCTCTCCTCCACAACTAATGTATTTTATCTGATATCTCCTTCACCTCCATACCTATCTGTCACATAGAAGTTCATTGCAATGTATCAGTTTCTCATGGTGATAAATTGTCTAAATAGACACATGTTAATTCATTAATAGGTTAGGCCGAACACCTGAATTTCTCATATATGGACATGGGCAGCAGAGAAGAGCTGTCATTGAAGCAGGTCGCTTACTGGACGATAAAAAAAAGGGACCTAGTGATGAGCTTTGCCAGCTTAATGACATGACTTCTCCTCAACATTTTAAGGAGAAATCAAAGAAATGGCTAAAGTTTGTAACTCAAGTAAGTAGTTTTTGGGTTAAAGACACTGTTCCACTTATGTTCGATCACAAAATCTTGCTGTCTTTTAAGTTTATATTTAGTCAACTTCATATAATATGATGGTCACAAGTTTGACTAGTTTTATCTGAAGTATCAACCGAACAATCTTTTTATACTTCACATTTATGACGGGTATATGAAGGATGACCTTTCTTTCCATTAGGGAATGCAGTGTCTGCTGACTCTGCTCCATAGGAGTGACAATATTTGGATATGCTGATCTGGAAAAGATCAAGTTTCTGTCTATAGCATATAAGTGGACTATTTGAATATGTATAAACTAAATTAACAGCATATTTTTATCTTCATCTTCTTGGCATATTAATAAATAACTATTACGTGTCAAAACTGATAACACTCTCATCTGTACCGTTTTTCCATTCAAATCAAATAGGAGTGTTGTTGCATGCTTAATGGTTGTTATACTTGCACTTACATCACTTTCACTGAAATACAGGCTAAGTCTGCAGGAAGGACGCCTGAAGACTATTACAAAACTGGAAATGAAACTGGAGTAAGTCGATAATCAGGGTTTTTTGGTATTTTGTCATTCATATTTCCTTATTCTGATCTTGGAATATTAATCAGGCTGCAGTTCTGCAAAGCTACAACGATATATTAAAATCATGCAATGCTTTGGATTACCATGACTTGATCAGTTGTTCTGTCAAGCTCTTGACTGATTTTCCAGAAGGTTGACTTAAGTGTTTCATAATAGACTGTGACCTAATGCATTGTGATGTCCCAGTTGTCTGAATCTATTTGATTTTCATTTTCTTCAAATAAAGTTTTTGAAGAGTGCCAGGAATTATGGAAAGCAATGGTGATTGATGAGTTTCAAGACACAAGTGCCGTGCAATATGGACTTTTACGTATCCTTGCATCTCATAAACGCATAACTATTGTTGGTGATGAAGATCAGGTGAAGCTAGTCTTTTCTTACTTTATCCAGTGAAACGTTTTCTTCTCGTCTTGCTGTGACAAGTTCTTTACTTCCTTATCATTTCAAGTACCTCGTTGCTCAAAGTTTTGAAATCATTCTACAGTCCATTTTTGGCTTTAGTGGTGCTGATGCCTCTGGATTTGATTCATTTCGGAAAGATTTTCCTTCGCACAAAGAGGTTTGACAAACTTTTTGTTATAGCTTTGTCTTTTATTCCTTGTTTATATGAACTTTGGATACAGTTCTGATAGTCTCCTTGGGATGTATATCAATCTCTATTCAGGTCAGACTTAGTAAAAATTACCGGTCCACACGTTGCATTGTTGAAGCTGCATCATTTCTTATACAAAATAATTCGAAAAGGTGCCAATCAAAACGTGTTCTTACTGATAATTCTGTTGGGTCTAAGGTAAATGATTTTAGCGTTCTTATAAAGATAAACATCCTCGATAGGAGTACCTTTTAACATATGATACTTTGTAGATAACTATCAAAGAATGCTGCAATGAGGATGCACAATGTTCGTTTGTTGTTGATAAAATATTAGAAATTACTTCTGATGGCACAACTGGCAAGTCCTCTTTCGGCGACATAGCAGTTCTATTCCGGAGGCAGGTCAAGCTTTACCATCTGAAAAAGGAAACTTGTTTAAAAAAATTTGCGGGTTTTTGGCTGAATATTTCTGCCTCTGTGGCTTTGTGTTGTATAACAGGTGTCAGGAAAAATCTTTCAAGCGGCATTTCGTAATAGAAAAATCCCATTCAATGTTCATGGCGTGGCCTTCTACAGGAAAAAGGTATCTCTCACCTCCCATCACTGCCAAATAGATTCATATGCTTTTAAATAGTCATTCACCCGGTATTTTCATGCAATAGGTGGTCAGGGCCATCATTGCTATGCTTAGAACAACTTTGCCTGGTTCTGATGATGGTTCATATCGAAGAGTATTCAAGGCCTTACTGCCTTCAGAAAAAGAAGAAAAAAAGAAGGTTGTCCTCCCTATCTATTTTGCTTCACTTGTGGGCACTATGGCTGTTGAATGTCTGTTTATTAAAGTTCTCTTGACATTTTCTGTCCTAGGTAATTGAACACATTGAAAAAGTTTCTACTGTAAGGAAAAGTAGTTTCATTTCAGCAGCACGAGACATATTTAGTGCTAAAGTATCTGGCACATTCAAGAGGTTTGTTCTAGAACTCCTTGCTGTGAAGCTATCAATGATAAATGATCTTTTTAGTAGTACTAGTTATGATCAAGGCCGTACATTTTTTCGGATACTTCATTAGGCAATGTTATATATCTATCTATGTGTTCTCAAATACTATCTGGATTTCCATATTCTGCTTTGCCTCCCCACACTTATTCTGTTTCATTTTCTTGTCTTCTGGAAACAAAGAAAAAGCTTTTGGTCCTCTGGTTTGCTTGACATTGAGTCGAATACAAGAACTAGCCTCAAAATACCTAGTTGCTCATTTCATTGTATTTACTGTGAATTAGTCTTGACTGTACCAAATGTGATTATTAACTTGTTTCTACTTATTTACAGGAGTCAACTCACTCAAGGGCGGAAGGTGTTGCTCATGATAGACATGATTTCAAAACTCGTCAACAGGGTAAGTTTTTGAATCTTATGGATAAATATATTCTATTTGGATGTAAATCATGTGAAGCTTTACTGATATTTTATCATGTGTGCTGGATTGCCGAAATTGATTATCTGTCTGAACAACTGAAAAAGCATTTTCAAAGGGCACTGATTGATTATGCATGTAGCTGATGTTCGTTTACACGATATAGTGTTTCATTTTTTCAATTTGGTGCTGAGCCTTTCCTCATTACTAGAGTGAAACTTTCTACAAAATCTTGGATGTAAATGATAATTTATGTGTGTACAGCAAAATATCTCATACTTTTAAGGGTCATATGGGGTTTGCTCAGACCAAATTCTTGGGTAATATTACTTGTTATACTTGCAGGAAGAGTCAATTTCAGCTGTCATTACTTCAGTGGCTAACATGGTACCCCAGGTTCGTCCTTGTATTATAAAAACACTTAACTCTAAAAAGCTATTTTTGTATGGAGAAAAAGAAAGATATACTCCCTCTGCTCCAATTTATGTGGCAGCTCTACTATAATTTTGCAAATAAGTCAACTTAAACTTCTCTTTTTACTCTTAATGACAAGCTTTTATAACCACACAAATGTTGTGGCATGATTAAGACCACTAGTTTCAAAAGTCTTCCCTTCTTTCTTAATCTCCGTGCCTAATCAAACTATGCCACATAAATAGAACAGAGGGAGTATATGATAATAAGTTTCCTACTATTGCCCGTGGAAATCTCGTTGAGAATATCTCACGTCTTTGCCAGATCAAATTTTAGTCATTTGTTCATTACCTGCACCATCTGTCTATTAATTTTATTTATTTCAAGCTAATGAAAGTTTCTTTTCATATAAAGTGTCTATTTCATGCTTATCAAAGTGTCTTTTCAGACTACATGCACCTTAATCTTTTCACATATGACTTCCATTCTGTAGAAATATCTTCTTGAACAGCGGGCAGTTCATGATAATGATGGAGGGAAGTTGCTTAACGAAGATCATGATGTTAGACCTGTAAGTGTATTATGTTTCCGTGTTGTTCTTTTTTTTACCTTCACTGCTAATGCATGACTTCTTCTGTGTGAACTTATTCTTATCTTCTTTTTCATTATTTTCCCCTGTATAAAAATCGTTGCAGCAAGTGAAATGAGCTAATACATCAGAAGCTGTTTGTTTAATGGTGCAGGTTCTTCAATATCTATTGGACGATGTGTCTGATTTCCTAAAAACTCATAAAAATCCCACAAAAGAAGAAAGTGAATGCAAAGCAGAAGGACAAGGTTGCTCGGACATACTGAAAGATTTTATCGATCATATATCTGAACGGGAGAGTGAAAATTTTCGTACAAGGAGACATGATAACAAAGACTCTGTTACAGTCACGACAATTCATCAGGTTTCTGAATTCTCTAGCAACGTGTTCTTTCACTTTGCTTCCTGGTACTTCATTCCAATGTCCATTGTGAAAATTAATTGGATTTCCCCCCTTTTTCATTTCTTCCGTTTGATTTGTGTGTAGTCAAAAGGATTAGAGTGGGATACAGTTTTCATAGTGAAGGTATGATATGAGATCCATGCTTTCAGTATTGTTTTTATTCTTCGTATACCAAATGTTACATCGCATTAATTGGACGTGCAAGGAGAGGGATAATGGACTCCCCTTCCCACCCCTTTTAGTCATCAGATATCTTTTATTCTCTATAACACCATATTATTATTTGCAACGGGAAAGGTATAATTGGAGCTAATGCTCGCATCGATTGGTCAGGCAAATGAATCAGAGATTCCCTTGTTACATGAATTTAATGGCATCACAAATGAAAGGAGTAACTCAATTGAGGTATTTATGTTTTTGAATTTGAACCATTAGAGTAATCTGGCCCTTCTATAATCAGAATCTCTTTTTTATCCATTTCTAACAAATTTTTTTTTTTTGTTCTTTGCAACTTTAGGAGGAGAGACGCTTACTATATGTGGCAATGACTCGTGCACGGAAAAAGCTTTTCATTTTGTATGTAATTATGGATTCAAATTGGCAGGTGTGATGAACAGCTTGTTCTGGTTGATACTTGTCTTTGTTTTTCGTTTCTCAAGTCCAGTAACACTTGCTTTCAGGTTCTTCAACCTTCACGTTTTCTGAGAGAAATTCCTCGTCATCTTCAAGAAACCCAGGTAAGATGTGTTTCAGTTATAAATATCTTTTATAAATGTTGTTTCTGGCCGAACACTACAACTTTTCTCAATCCATCGGTGTTTCTGACTTGCTTGGTGCCTTATCTTGCCAGTGCTTCTTGTTTATTTCATTTCTTTTAGGTTAGTAACGATTTTATTAATGAGAATAGCCAGACACAAACGAAACCACAAACTCCTTTTCAACTTCAACTTCAAATACCATTTTTATTACTTCAGCTCAATTATTATCTATATGCCTATAAAACATCCAACGAAGTGAGATTAACGAATCAACTCTTAATTGATCTGCATAAGCTTCTAATATTCAAGTTAATAGACTCATTTTTATGGCTGCTATCCCAAAAGTTTGAAGTAAAATACTTCTTAAACTGAATTGCTTTATTTTGATAATTTAGTATGTGCTGAAAGCTGAAAAAATACTATTCCTTTAGACAACATTTTGTTTTCTATCGCAGTAGCCTGATTAAGATTATATTTTGATAAATAAACATCCACATAATATTATTATAAATGAAAATAAGTTGCTTCAGTGCTAATGAAACCTTTTATGTGACGTTTGTTTGAAGTTTCCAAAACCTGAATTTGCTTTTGAGTTTTTGCAAAAAGTGGTTGTTGGAGTTGTTTTGCAAAATAATTAAAGTATTTTTGAAGATTTTTAAACTCATATTTTTAAAACCTTTAAATCTCAAAAACTTGTTTTTAGAACTTCTGAGTTCTTAAAAGAGTTGAAAAACTTTTAGAAATCTTCGAAGAATGTTGGTACTTTTTTTTGCAAACACAACTCAACAAACTTTTTCTCCAAAAGCTCAAAATGAGTTTGGAGACAGTTTTTGGAAACTGCAAAACAATTGTCACCTTAGTCTGTAGCAACTTATCCAATCCATTGTAATTTTTAGTGGCCAAGATGCCCCTGGACTTTCTGCAGAGATTGCAACTTACCACTTTTGTTACCTGTTTAAAGATGATTTTGTTTGTTTGACTTACTTAATACTCCCTCCCTCCCAATTTATATGATGTAGTTTGACTGGGCAAGGAGTTTAAGAAATAAAGGAAGACTTTTGAATCTTGTGGTCTAAAACAAGCCAAAGATATTTGTGTGGTTATAAATCATTTTGTTAAGCGTAAAAGGTAAAGTTTAAAGTTAAATTGTTGTCAAATAAGGAAATGTGTCATTCTTTTTGGGACTGACTAAAAAGGAAAGTGTCATATAAATTGGGACAGAGGGAGTACTTGATATCTAAACGCACAGTAAATAAGTTCATCTGGAGCCAATTTTATTATGAGTAAAGTAGATCACCTGTTATTGTATGCTTCATTTGCATTTCATGTTTTTCTGGTAGATCAAACAATACCTTCTTGCTAACAGTCTTTTCTTATAGGAAGAGCTGACCAATCACCAAAAACTCCAGGAGGAAGCTCCTCAGAGTGGTTCAGTGGAATCTGTTGATCATACAAAAATGCTAGATGATCCTCTCAGTGATCCAGTTGACGGAATGTCCAAAGAGTCAATTGACACAATGGAGCTATGCAATTCCAAAATCTTCCTAAAAAGGTTTTCTTCATTTAATCATCTTGATGGGTAAAAAAAGATATTAGTTCCCGTCTCAAATTGATTGTCATACTTAGATCTGTAAGCGAGAATTGAACTTACCCTTAACGAGGCAACTTCACTCTGTCAAGTTTCTACTAGCTCGAATTCGAGCCCGTTCGTGTGGTTGGTTGATATAGAGTTGCTTGTATTGTCTAAGTTGTCTGAATGAGCCAATAAAGAAAATTTTGAACGGAAACAAGACTAGCATTACATGCTAAATTCACGACAAATGGGAATTTCTTATAAAGTAATAAGGATATATAAAAAATCCAAGTTAACTGATCTTTTGTGAACTGTAAACAAGTCAAGTCAATCTTTCGCAAGCTTGACTCAAGCTAAATGAGCTTGACAGTGACTCAAATAAACGAGTGTTCGAGGTTTACTCGTGACATATCGGCTCACTATAACTTTGGTCGTACTTCTTGATTAGTAAAATAGAGCCTACAATATGTTTTATTTATAACAAATAGAGCCTGCAATATTTTCAATAGCTTATTATGTGAAAGGTGACACGAGTCTGTTAGATAACATGGAATTACAAATCTCAGCAGAATTTCTTCCCATCTGCCTAATCCTTGGTGGGCAGAGTTTTACCTAGTAAATGTGCGGATGGGAGATAGCAGATACTTGATGGAATAGTCGAGGTGCGCACAAGCTGTCCGAGACACTGCCGTTATTAAAAAAGAAGATAACATAGAATTATTTTGTCTGCTGGTAAATTAGGACACTTGTGATTGGACAGAGACATAAGAATACTCCTGTTCCATTCTTTGGAGCCTAACTTTGATTGAATTTCTGAACTTATCTACCCAGATTTAGTGCGGAAGACCGAGCAGTTGTATCTCATTTATTCCATCAATGGGCGAAGAAGCCTGCATTCCAGGAACCGCAGAGGTTGCTTAAGAAGGTCAAAGTTTGTTCATTTGTTTTATTTCTTTATGACTGGGTAATATTTCTTAGTTAAGAGGAGCAATATTAACATTAACTTCATGTATTCAATATTCCAATGTATCTTTGGTCAACACAGGCAAAGACCCACTTATGGATGTTGGCATTGGCGAGAATCATGCCGCATGAAGTTTTAAAAAACAGTTTATTTCATTACCGTAACACAAGGTTGGATCTTAACGTATCTGTTTTTTGGCATCTTCAGGTAGGTTTTGTCATTGATGAGCGCCTTAGAGTCAAGAAGAGCACTCACAAGGTCTTAGCCGTGGTTTTTTCCCATTTCATCTCAATTTTGACTGCATTAGTTCAGATTAATTAATAACATGACTCTAAACATTCTGGTAGTTCATTCCCTGGTATTTTTCTTTTATTTTTGGGCAGCACATGCCCTTTCTCAAAGGTCAAAGCTGATATTTAGTGTCAACACCAAATGACCTAAATGCCAAAATAAAATTAGATAAACCAAAAGTCATGGTCCATTTGTCATTTTAGGAATCCCACCAGTCACACCTCTTCTCCACCAAATTCTTCCCGCCTTCCGCCTCAGTAGCCACCTGTGCCTTCATCCTTTGCCATCTACTAGTCTCTCTTATCTGGGGTTGGGAGCGTGGCTATTGCCTATTGGAAGGATAATGAGAAACTGGTAACCTCCAGTCTCCAGAAGCATGATGCTTTCTGTTTCCTTTGGTACCAGACTTTCCATTTCTCCTCTTGTCGAATCTGTATCTTCAGAAAAATCAGTAAGAATATGAAAAAAACATTTGCCACCATTCAACAGAACAGCTTTGTCTGTGAAACTTAGTATCTGCAACCTTAAGGGTTCTATCCTCACATTCCACGCCTAAAACGACCATCCTAGACAAATCCACAGCTGCACTAGCCCCACTTATCATAGGATGCTTGTACTTCGATCAAGTACTATTGGTGCAGAAAAGGAAGAACCTAAACTGACTTGTGCCATAGGAAAGTCAGAAAGATTATGCACGATAGATAATTAATTTCAAGTTAGAACTCAGGTTTCACTTAAAGTAGTAGCTCATCTGACTATCCCACTTTTCCGACAAGTTTCTTCCATCTATGGAATTCTAAGTTTCTAACTATTCACAGCTTAAAGAGACTCTAGAACAGAAGGACCTACTTTTTCACGTGTCCTTCTAATTAAAAAAAATCATTATTCAATTTGAAATTTGGAAACTTGAAGATTTTGACAAGGGAAGAAGTTGTGGGATCGATATTTGATGTTCTTGATGAGGAAAAATGTGGTCTAAATCATAGATGCTCGTAACTATGCTTATCATTTATTTAGTTTATGTTCATTTATCTTTCAAGTTGACTTAGATGGTAGTAATGCTTTGATTACCAAGACTGGGCATGGTTTAGCGAGGAGAATTTCAGGAAGTGAAGTAGGCCTATTTTTTGTGACCTGAGTGCAGCATTACTAGTTAAAGAATATTTATGATCAAGTTTTACCTCTTAATCTTTCTGAAATTTATTTCCACGTGTTCGATGTGCTCACATGTCTTTTTGTTGATTTCCAGGATGTTTTACGTGCCTTAAAGTCCTCATTAACTTGTGAGGAAGCTTTACATTATGCTGAATCTGTAAGTTAGCATCTCTATCCGTAGTTTTCCAAGTACATCAAGTATAGATCTATTCTAAAGAACCGCAATGTAAGTTAGCATCTCCATCAAATTTTTCTTGTCCGGTTAGGTGTTGAACTGGGAGAAAATTCCTGCTGAGAAGCGTGCTTACTTAATGAGAGAGAAACAGGTATCAGCTTAAACCCAATCTCCTTTATTACTCATGCTAGTTTATCACATACATGAATAAGTGAATGGCCATGCCGGAGAGCATAAATTCATGGTGACCATATTTGCACATTAATTCATAAATTGTCATCATTCTGCTAGTATAGTGCTTGTCAAGCATACGAAAAACAGTAGTTAAGTTCGAGAGCTGCTTTGATTTTGTCATGCTCCAAATCTATAGGAGCGTAAATGGAACCCGATACCTTAAAATTTTATCACGCGAACCTACATTCTATAGTAGACTCTAGACACAACCCATGCATGGATAACAAGCGTAAACGGTTTAATATCATTTCCTGAAAACATAAACATGGCAGCAATGGTCTAAAACATTTGAAATAACATATTTCATCCGTTTCAATTTGTGGGAATCTATCTCCTCTTTAGTTCGTTTAAAAAGAATTATCCCATTTTAAGTTTAAAAACAATTAATAAACTTCTCATTTTACCATTAATGAGAGGCTTTTTTAGCCACACAAATGTTATGACATGTTTAATATCACAAGTTCTGAAAGTCTTCCTTCCTTTCTTGAACTTCATGCCTAGTCAAGTCGGTTCACATAAATTGAAACGGATGGAGTAGTATCATATACTTTGAGAGGTTGCTTGCGACGGTAGCATTAGCTAGGCAATCAAGGCTGGTCGAACAGAGTCAGTCCTAGGGTGAAGATCATCGGATGGAAAAATGGATTGAGCTGACTAATCACTTGATGACCCGGTGGAGAATGTAAACAATGTAAACAGAGAGTCGCTCCCATAAACGAATGAATGGGAACCAAAATAGTCATTCAGACATGTCATGTGAGTCTTCAGCATAAATGGAGCCTCCATGGAACGACCAATTAGGAACGCTCGGTACAAACCCCTGGCTATACCAAAAGAATAACAATAAAAGTCAAGCCACCACGACACAAGGTGGGTCCTACCAAAAGCTAGCTAAGAGGAGGAGGGAGATGGCCTAGCACGTAGTAACATTTTCCGGTATTTTGGTACCTGCAACCTCAACCTCAACACACTGCCCCTGCTAAGGAGCGTGAGTAGAACTTCTTGGTACGCAGTAAGTATAATAGACTCCCTTACTCAAAGGATAGGACGAGGCTTTATATAAAACATCATGCGATAGATATTCAAATCAGTAAAGAAATTTCATAATTCATAAAGCATGTGAAGGTTTAAACATACTTTGAAAATTGACCATGTAGCCTTCACATTTTTCATAACATAACAGATATAACTTTAACCGTGAGCACCTATAGACACTGACATAACTATAAAACCACCATGTACACATCATGGCGTCCGATCTCTGCCCGATCAGCTAAGCTGTTTCACCATAATGTCGTATGGTTTCGACGTAGGGGTTTGGTAGCAATATAAGGTAGCCGTCACTCCTTGATGGCCATTTGACTACATACTTACACTGGCATGTGTAGCTTCTAGTAATTGAGCCTGTGTATCCAAATACCCTCTCAGTTACCTAAGGATACTCTCAGAAATATTTATAATATCATCTGGCACCTTTGGCCCCGAAACGTAAATCTCACAATGTTATGGATTTCCCAACATACCGTTCGTCTCATAAAAACATAATATAAGTGTTTCAAATGTATTTTTTAGCTCATATGGAAATTTGTTCCGTCATGAAATCATTCTCAATGGAAACATTCAATCATGTCAAACTAGCATTTGAAGCAGGCCTTAGTAAAATCAGAAAATGTATGCTTGCTCGTTCCTACGAACACATTAACTGAAACATGTTAAAAATTTAGAAGGCATGAATTTTGAGGAAAGCCTAAGGTAAGCGTACATCTCAACTTACCTCAAACGTTCCCTCAATCTAATTTATGCTTCGAGGCATTCGTCAACTTACGATCTACATTAATTGAACTTAACTCGATCATTATACTTCCCTTATATTTTATCTTAGATCAACAATCAACAATTGTTGGCTTAAGCCATCCTAACCATCAAATTCGACCCATTTAGGTGTAACGTAATTCACCCGTCCAATTCTTATACATTTATTGAGTCATTATAATCATTAAGGTCATTACAATTAATAAGTTCCAACACCCAATCACTATTCATCATCCCCTTCAATTTTCTAGCAACCACCATTGATGACCATAACTAGGGTTCATTTAATATCAATTTCCAACCACCAACCAACACCATAAATACCATCTACCTTCATTCTTTTTTTGATAACCGTAGTGTCTGGGCCAGCTTACGCGCCACCAGACACCTGCTATCTCCCACCAACGCAAGTACTGGGTAACTGTCTACCAAGGCTTGGAAGATGGGAAGAAATCACCTAGAGTTGAAGTTATGGAATTGCATCAACTTGACTAAATCTTGAAAATACAACTTGTGGGTGTTCTTGACAACATTGAAGATTTGAGGAGATTCTAGTAATTTCCAAGGTATAATAGCGTTAATAATGTGGTTAGGGAGAAAAAATATAATTAAAACATCCTTGAATACTCACCTTAAAGTGGTAGAAATCCCCCTGGATTTGGTTCCCTATTGTAGAGAAAAGTCCTAACTCAATATCTCAGAATTATTCACTCCCCCTAACTCAACTTATTATAGCACTGGAATTTGGAAAGGGAAATCGCGTTGCGAGAGGAATCATGCGCCTGCTTCCTGAACTATTCTGCCTTATCCATTTTCCTGGGGCCCTCCCTCGCTAGCACTCGTGCAGCGCAGGCCTTTGGCGAGGCATCCTGAGCTCCTGCCCAGCCTCCTAGTGACGCGAGGACTGGCGTGAGGCAGATCTGGGACTTGCCTTGGTTCTTTTCGATTTCCCCTTCAACTTTTGGTTACTATTTCCATTTCAAAACATTCCAACTTGTACCATACATATTCTACCTTGCCCCAATTAGTTCACTACCCTTGTATGATCCACACACACCTCGGGTTTACTTTACTTACGTCTTTAAACCCATAACTAGTCCAGATTAATTATTAAAAAATCACAGGGCTTGACAGATTTCATAAGCACAACACGGATAGATGACGTTATCGGCAATCCATCCTATTCCCTGTTTATGAACCCTTCCCTACTCTCTGCACACTTGAAAGAATAAGAAGACGAAGAAAGCTTAGTGTGCGTTTCGTGCTGTTTCCCCAAGATTATTGTTCTTTACTTGTTAATCACACGTTTTCCCTTGTAGGAGTACTTCCAAAAACTACGGATTGAAAGTGCGATGGGTTCATCAGCACCAACTCCCAAACAGGTATGCAGAATTTGTTATTCCCTCATCTTCTTTTGTTCTATACACTTTGCCTTTACAGTTTACAGGGAAAATGACGGAATTGTAAGTTTAACCAACTATAACGCATATTATCAAAGATATAAACTAATGTACTTAATCTGAAATCTGTAAGCAACTTTGTGTATGTTCCTTAAACTTAGTGAGCAAACTGGACAGTCCAAGACATCCGGAAGTATGCTTCAAATAAAGTGTGAACAGTTTGAATATTGTTGCTAGCTACTACATAGAGTACTTAGTTGCCACATGTCACTGCTAGTTCTTTATCTTCTTATGTCTTAGTCATACCTACCATCCCTTTGTACTCTTTAGTGGTTTATAATAAGGCTTGAGGGGTCTAGGTTTTCCTTGGTGGTGTTCCTTTCACTTGTTTTGGTGGATCTTAGATTAAATATTGGGAAAACATCATAATCATGCACATGATTTGCTGCTACAGATTTTATAATGGTCACAAATTTTAACAATAATCAGTACAAGCGCGCACAGTAATATTGCTAACTAAGGGCATGGTCTGGGGCTCGGAGTGTCTCATTCAGTTGCTTTGTTCCCTTGTGGCAGATTGCATATCTTCAGAGTCTAGGATGCACTACGGTTCCTACATCCCGTCTCCATGCATCCCGGTTGATCGAGGAATATAAATCATTGTAGCAAGAGATTTAGACTTGATGCGGTAATTCCTTAATTCCTGAGAGATTCAGGCAGTGTCAGCGTCAGTAGCATCATCCTCAGTTAGCATCTCAGCAGGTTCACAGGAAAACGAGGTTCCATGCCTATGGGTTATTTCAATGCTGTGATCTAAAAGTTCTCCAGAGGCGGGTTATATTACAACTGGTCAGGGAGAAGAGTTTTTGTTTGAAAAAGCTCTAGTCTGTTCTCTCTGAGGTCTTGGCATTACACTATTTATAATTTCATTGCCCCATGCTAATATTAGCATGTGCAAACGCTGTTATTTCACATTGTACATCATCAGGTTTAGGTGTTACGAGTCCGAAGATTTGAGTCAGATTTATTAGTCGTGGATAAAGTTGCCTCCGCTAATTAAGCTTTCATAAATTAGTCCTCCACATGTATTTAATTTCATTGCTTGCGTTTGATTTATTCCTGATCGCTTGTTAGAGTTGGAAGATGCATATATAAATTTACAAACTCTAGATTAGTGATGTCTACTAGACTTGCATAAAAGGCAAATCATGTATTTAGAGGTTCAGCCTTATGATTACCCGGACCTTCTCATAGTAGTCTAGCTCTTTTTAGATGGGCGCTCATTTTAACACAAAGTGGTTCATTTAGCAATACTGTTTCATCTATCATTTACAATTACTACATCTCCAATGCCAAGTCTCCATAAGGATATCTTATCTGTTTTAATCAAAAGGATCAATACGCGGGTCATGTTCACTTGCCATAGCCATCCCAGTACAAAGACACGTCGGGCACATGACCTGCCAAAGAAGAAGCTCATCTTAATTTCTTGTCACTGAATATACAAAATATAGTGGAAAATCTGAAGAATGATACATCCAACAAAAAAAATAATCATAACGCTAGTGATGCAAGTACAGAGATCTACAAGATAACATTGTCTTGTTAGTAGAATGTGATGTTTCACTTTGTCCATGAAGGGTCAGCTAAAGCAAATGTTGAACATTGGTCGGAGATGTATTAGTGTCCAGTTTACCCAGTCTAATTGATTCGCTGTTAGAGCAGAGGGGGGGGGGGGGGAATTTGGGGCCAATAATTACGAACAATTTTGTGTTACACTCACCTTTCCTGAACCTGAACAGTTGGGACACCTTTCTGTATTAGGTGGTGACAGAGGCTTGTTCGCTCCGTTAACTGTTGAAACAGGTTCAATAAGAACAAGAGCTCCAGTGTTGGAACATCGAGCACAAGCAAGATATCCTGCATATACATTTCCATTAGAAGCGATCATCATAAGAATCAACTGCATTACAACGTTGGAATTGCACTCTTATTCTACAAAAATGTTTATCCACTTCAAAAGCAAAAAGAAGTTCCTTCGAGAGTTCTAAGATTAAAAAAACTTCAAGAAACCATAAATAGCAAGGAGGTTGCAGGACCTGTGATGGCTTAACAATTTGAGAGGTAATCCACATAAAACTTGAAAAAGATGTCAGTAAGAGAATAAGACTTGAGTATGACAACAACGTGGTTTCCAGAAATGTTGTAAGAATCTAAAACTACTTCAATAGCTTGAACCAATTTGCTAAGCAAATATACTTTTAAGTTTTGGATTAATAACAGATTTACACACCTGTTCCAAGACAGTACTTGCATCTCTTATGCTCCTGTTGTTTTACATTATTGATTTCGACAATCATCAATGCTGAGATCACCCCAACTGCACCCCCAGAGAATGATGCTACAATTGGATCAACCTGACTGTAAAGTACATTAAAGTAACTATGAAGTTGCATACAGATACACACACAAAGCACTACCCTATCAAAGAACTAGATCTTTCACATATGATATATAACCCCAAAATTGAAATTTTAATAGTACTTAAAAATGATGACTAAAGTGGCTTTGTATCCCTTTCTGTTTCAAAAGTGATTAGCAAGTGTTACCACGTTCCACATCTATCCAACATAAATAAGAACTTGTGGGAAATGAGCATATACAGGTTTTCTCACTGAAGTTTAATCCTGCATTTGCTTTGCTCCTAGAATTGCTGATCTTAAATTCTTACATATGTCCTTCCTCAACAAACAGTAGAAGCAAATTTGAAGGAAGAAGAAGCTGCAGATATTGCATAATTGCTTTATCCATTTCCTATTTGTCTCCTGTGTTGGAGAATGATTTTCAAAAAATTCAACTTATCTCTTGTTTTGCTTTTTTGTTTCTTTGCATGGGCGACTTGTACGGAAGGGTCCATAGAGAACTTCTGACTTCTCACAACATAAGATGCTGATGCGGATTACAAGCATCGAGAATAATTTTTTTACCTATAGTTTTGGACCTTTTGTTTTGGTGAACCTAAATGTTACAAAGCCATTGCTGTTGATGGTAGAGAAGTGAATATATTTCATCACTAAAGAAACATACGATATCATGAACATACCTCAGTTGCATTGGTAGATGCATGCTTCGGATAAAATCAGCATATGATGTGCCTCCTAATCCCAATTTTAGCTCCAACTACAGAAATAAATAAGCAGGCTTTATATGGTAAGAGACTAAGAGTAGGAGGCTTCATAAGGCATATATAGGAGGAGTTTGAACTGATTGTTAGCATCTAATAAGTCCTCATAAATCAACCAGATTTTCACCTTAAGTCAATTGGCCAAATGATAACAATAATAAGAAAAGTAAAAATGTTAAAAGAAAAACTTACACTAGGTGCTAGAAGTCCACCAAAAAGCATAACTCCAGCAATGAGGGAGAAACAAGTAGCATAATATTGCTTAAGATTTGCTGATGTCTGCAAAAAACATAAAAAAGTCAGTTAAATACTGATAGCCTGTAATGCCACCAACCAACCAACCAACAGGAAAAAAAAGGAGGTAGAAAATTCATGAAAATCCACATACATAGATTGGAGAGCAAAAGAAGAAGAAAGGATCTCCTTACTTTTCATAACTGGGACGTTATGTTATTATAAGTTGCTTAATGCATACCACTACATAAGAGTACTTACAAGAGGAGGCAAAAAGGGAATGAATGATGGGAAATTAGGAAGCTCATTTTCTTGTACATCCGTTAGTATCCCAAGCTCAGCACTCTTTATCCTTTGTTGTATTCTTAGACGGCGTACCTGTTCGAGTTTGAAGATGAAATAACAATTTTGATACTGAAAGAACATACATATCTAATTATGCAACTATAGCATTAAAACCTCTTTGTGCCCCACAGCAAACTCAGAGCAGGGACAACATGGAAAGAAGTATAGATACTTGTCCTCTATTCATGATATGAAACACAGAAACATTGAGAGGCAGTATTGTGTCTGTATCAGCTAAAGCTAAAAAGAACCACAATAAATTATACTTCATTATTGTAGGCAAAAGTGACACTGAGAGTTGAGCAACAAATCAGCTTAGTTACTATACATTATTTTACCGAGGTCATAACTGTAATGTCACATCATCATATTTCTTATTAAGAAAATACTTGGTATCGAACCAAACAATTAACCTTAAGTATAACATCTTGCATCATTTTCTTTCTTATTATGTCATTTATACATTTCTCCAATCATTAATGTGAATTAAATCAATTAATAGAACTTATGATAAAAAAGTATTTGCTATTGTCTATAGTTTCTATATCAATAGGTTTATTACTACAATTATTTTCCCAATTATATCATACCTTTGAGAACTTTAGATTAAATGATTAGTATTCTAAAGCTACTCCCTCCGTCCAATTTATGTGACGCTTTTCGCTTATCAACATTCAAACTATGTGAACTTTTACCAACATTTTAAAATATATTTTTCATCACAACTTATAGTATATTCGTATAGTTTTTGAATTTGTAAATTTTGGTTTTATAATATTGAGTTAGATCAATTCAATTTAGCTTCGAAGATTAGTCAAATTGGCTTTCGCTAAGCAAAAATTGTCACATAAATTAGGACGGGGAGCTAAGTAGACATAACATTTTCACTCTTACCAAAAAAAGGAAAATAACACAAAATCTGAGATTTTTTTTTAAAAAAAAGACAGACCTCCTCCATATGCAAAAATATCTTGTTTCTCCGACTTCTAATATTATCTCGAATTTCTTGCAACTCCATTTTGGCAAAGTCCTCTACTGTCTCTGGCCCTTCTATTATACAAAACCTGTTAAAATCAATCCCAAATCCTCCAAACTATCAAATTCTTCCCTTATAACTTTCCATAATTAATCATAAGTCCCCCAAAGCATCAAAATACTCAAACAATAAAGAGATAATGGTCAAAAACATACTTGAACTAGTGTTTGCATTTTCTACCTCAACTATCACTTATTTATCAAAACACACATTGAAGGTGACTAGATCAAGTGTTTGAATACAATTGCCAAAAGACGCATAACAACTTAATTTACCCATCAAATTTCGTTCACGTGACAACTTACTCATTTCATTAATTTCGAGGTGTGTTTTGATAAATAATTGTTGATAGTTCAGGTAGCAGAGCAGAGGAAACACAAATGTAGAAAACTCGCAAAAAAACGATAATTTAGATGTGTTTTTTACCATTATCTCAACAATAAAATTCGATGAATTACCCAGCGGCGTTTTTATAGGACGATTCAGAATCAATAGAAGTAGCGTATGAAGACGCATCAGCATCAGAGGCCATGGATCGCCGTTTAATATTATAATTTCTAAGCTTGCTAGGAAACGCCCAAGTATAAGGACAAAGCGGCGTCGTTGAACACAGTAATCGCCCTACACACACCATTTCTGAAACTTAGGAAAATGAGATCATAAGTTGACGGATATTAACTAATGAGGCGGCTGGCTGGAAGATGAAAAAAGAGTATCAAACTTTGTTGTGGCGGTAAGTGGTGGGTATTTTTCTTGTTAAAAACTAAACTTTAGTACCAAACTGAAAAATAAATGGTTTATACGTGTCATTGGGTCATTGTTGTTGATCCGTATACCTAATTAATGGGGTGGATTAGATCATTTTTGTTTTTTTGTTCCTCTTTGGAAATTTCTATTGTTATGGGTAATTTTTTTTTTTGAATCGGAGAAAAAAGTGTCCCAAGAACCAGAAGTAGGGGTAAGCAAAAACCGATTCAAACCGATATATAGAACTAATAAAAATATTATTGATTTATCGGTATCGGATTATTGGATTAACGATTTATAAATGATTTTGTAAAAGTTTTTATTGGGTTATCGGTTTGGTTTTCGATTTTAAGGATTTAATTAATGGTTAAACCGATAATCCAATAAACTTATATTTTTAAATTCTTACTGCAACCACGCTTATTCTCTCAATTCACTTATCATTTGTACTTTCACTATTTAGAATGTATTAAACAATTTGAAAGTTCATTATCATTTGATGATTTGTAGTTTGATTGCTAAAATGCATTTTATAGTTTTTGTCTTGTAATTTTTGTAGACGTTTTATACATGAAGGCAATTGTACAAATATCAGAGCATTTTCTTATTGATTAAATAAAAAACCGAACGGTTAAGGACAAAAAATTGATAAACCGAAAATCGATAACGAATATCTTATCAGTTTGGTTATTGATTTAGCATATTTACAAATCGATAAACCGAATCGATAATACACAAAACTGAATCGAACTGACCGATAAGCATCCTGCCAAGAAGTGTGTTTAGAGCTTTTTTTAATTATTTTTTGAAGTAATTACGCTTTTCATCTTTTAGTTATTGATAAATTTTGTTTTTGATCCTTATAATATTTACTAAGTATAACGAATTCGAATTCAAGTAATATCATAGTTATTGATGTTTGACTAGATGGCCCGTGCCCGGGCAGCTCGGGCATTTCTCCAACATTTTTGTACAATACGCTTCATATTACATACATTCATTTGCAAACAAAGTTATACATTTACATTCTTGAGCTTGTTATGTTCATGTTGATTGTATAGCTAATACAAAAGTTGATTCTACAATTTGGTAAAATCTGAATTTTTATATCTGCCTTTGATAGCACATATTTCATCTGTGTCCACTGTGGCAAAAGAAACCCAAGCATTAGTCATCAATGCAAGCAAAAGCTTCATATAAATTAAACCACATAATCTATATGGATAAGTTAATTCTAGAAGTCACGAAGATTAACATTACATGTGGATATGTAAACAAAGTGCAAATATAGACTTACATGAAATTTCAAAATTTGGAAGTAAAAATGTGTTGGTGAGTGATAGAGAATATATCTCGTACTAGATGCAATAGTGTGGGACCTCTATCCATTCTCATTCAATTTCGCTCTCAATGTAAATCCGCATACCTCTCTAGCTACAATCTCTCCATTAACTTGACACCATAGACTTGAGCACCCGAGAGCACCCGTTTTTAATTTTTTTAGGAGTCAAAATTTAATTCAAGGTAATAAAAGAAAATTTTCCCACACTTGCTACTCTTGTCCATTAGGGAAGCATGTTAGACTTCCTTTTCAGTCATCACTAAGTGTAACGTTCTCTCCTTTTGATATTATTCATGCTGATTTATGGACCTCTCCATTTACTAGCAAACTAGGTCACACATATTATTTGGTGTTTTTGGATGATTTCTCTCACTTTCTTTGAATTTATCCTCTAAAATATAAGTCCCAAGTTTACCAAATCTTTCTTGAATTTCAAGCATATGTTAAAATCCAGTTTGAGAAAAATATCAAAACATTTCAATGTGACAGTGGTCATGAGTTTGACAATTCCCTTTTTCATAAGTTTTGTGCGGATAATGGCATGATGTTTCGCTTCTCTTGCCCCCATACCTCACCTCAAAATGGTAAAGCCGAAAGAATCATACGCACCATCAATAATAAAGATCCGCACTATGCTCTTCCATGCTTCCCTCCCCCTTCTTTTTGGGTATACGTCTTGCATATGGCGAAATACCTTCTTAATAGATTACCAACACGAACTCTTCAAAATAAAACTCCAACCGAAATTTTCTTTCGTCAGATACCCTCTTATAATCACCTTCAAATTTTTGGTTGTCTATGCTATCCGAATCTCGCCTCCACGGCCCCTCACAAATTAGCTCCTAGAACTACCCCTTCCATTTAGGTTTCCCGTCAAACCATAGGGGGTACTTATACTTTCAACTGATATGCTTATAGATAATGATTGGGAAAAACTTTCAGAACTTATTGGATTTTTAGAGATATTTTTTCAAGCAACTAAAGAATTTTCTGGTATATATTATTCTACTATTTCAACTATGTTATTTTATATAGCTTTAATATTTTTGTTACTTAATGAATATATGGAAAAATCATCTTATAAAACACCTATTAAAAAATATTTATCAAATTTTTAAAAATATTTTTCCCTATTCCCACTATTTATATTATTGGTGTTGTATTAAATCTGACTATTAAAATAGACGGTTGTAAAACACTTATTGAAACTATTTATGATTGTATATCAGTACTTCCACCTCCAACTCCAAAAATCCCAAACGAACAACCAACTAAGGAACCAACTAAAGAAGAAGTTTTGTCTAGCATACACGATGAATGCAAAAAAGTATTTATGCATTACCAACAAGAAAGTGCTAGCAACCAACCTCCTCCTCCTCCTCCTCCTCCTCCTCCTCCTCCTCCTCCTCCTCCTCCTGCTTCTTCTTCAATACAACCTTATAAAAGACATGTTGTTTCTGCGGCTTATATTGAAAGCCTTAGAAATAGAATGTTTAGTGGTTCCACTGCTAATCAAGTTAGCGAGTTTGATATTTTGTGTTTGCAGGGTGTTGAACCGTACCAAGCAGTTCTCAATGAAGAAGGACGTGAAGACTTGCTTAAATACTGGAGGGAAAATGAGAAGACATTTCCGACACTAGCAAAGATGGCCCGACATGTGTTGAACATTCAAGCGTCATCAACATCGTCTGAAAGCCTTTTTTCTGCCGGAAGATTTTAAATAGGAGAGCACAGACACTCATTAGCGGGAAACAACTTGGAGATTGCAGTTTTATTCAGATATTGGATACGAGCGGAGCGTAGAAGGTGCGGCCAATCGGAGATCAACGAAGAAGAAGACGAAAACTACAATGAAATCTTGTCCGACGGAATTGGAAGCGACGTCGACCAATTTGACCAAAAAATTCCAATTCCAACCGAAGAACCACAAGACATTGTGAAGAAATTTAAAAAGGTGTTTATAAATATGTAATTTTTTTAATTGTAATTTTTTAATTGTAAGGTTCAACTTTCAACACCACAAAGTTGTAATTTTTAAATTGTATTATAAAAAAATTATATTTCTATTAAATAATATATGAGGCACAACAACATTGGGATGTTATTATTACACTATTTTGTTCAATTATTGAAGTGTTTATATATATTATTTTTTTAATTAAGTGCAAAAAAAAAACAGAAATCCCGATCCCGACCCGCCAAGACCGGTTCCTTTTTCCGACGGGATGGGACGTTGGCCAGTCCCGCCAGAACACCGGTCCCAACCTTCCCCCCAGTCCCGTCGGGTCCCGTCCCACCCTTAGTTTAAATAAGTAAAGGAGATTTTTGAATCTTCTGGCCTTAAACTAAAAATATGTGTAATTTATTGAAATGCCCTTGAATTTAGAATGTTGGAATTAAAGAGATATTAATATAGAAAATGACATTTTTTTAAATAGATTAAAAAATAAAGTAAGATACGTAAATTGAAACACAGAAGTATCTAATATCATCCTACAAAATAATAAAAATATCCAAATTTTTCTATTTCGATTTGCCAAATTATACACGCCCCAACTTTTTTAAAATCAGAATAATGAAATTCGACATGGGTGTTATTCCAAGTGTGACTACCCAAACGTAGAGATGACATTGGATCCTGGAGCCGGTCTGGATCCGGTTCCACCGGATCCGGTGGATCCAGATCTTTAAAATTTGGACCCGACGAATCCGGACAGGACCCGGATCCATTTCTGACGGATCGAATCTGGATATGAATCTTGTATTTGAGATCCGTATCCGGTCCAGATCCGACCCGTGTATCCGTTTTTATTAAATATATTCATAACATAGAATGTAATTTTATAAGTATTTTCTTAAAATTGCTAAGCACATCCTTGCAAGTTTAATTCTCAAAACAAGTTTAATTTATCCCCGCTTTAACTCAAAATCCAAAAAATAAAGAGGTAACTTCGATAATAAAACCAATATTATATTAGTGAATGACTAACATCTCCATAGACAAGTAGTTAAAATTATATTCACTTCATTTGTGAAGATTCCACGCACATGCAAGTTCTGCATTGTGAAAATACTAGTCAGCATTTTCCACAACTATTGTCATTGTCCAACATTTTCAATTAATAGCTCACAATCAAAACGAGACAACGAACAAAATATCTCATATGAACATTTCAAAATTGAAACACGGTAAACTGTTAGCTAAGTAAAAATTGTTTGTCAGTTCAAAAAAAAATCTTAGTAAGGTTACATTCTTAGCAAAGCAAATTTTTTTACATGTGGATCCAGATCCGATCCGTGGACCCGGTGAATCCGATGGATCCAGATTTGGATCTGATTTTTATGGACCGATGGATCTGGATCCGAATCTGGATTCAGGTATGAAAAACGGATATAGATCTAGTAGGATCCGATCCAGATCCGATCCGTTGTCATCCCCACCCAAAGGGTTTTAATACGGATCGATGGTTTAGTAACTCAATTAGATGGTAAATAATTTATTTCAATCATTAAACCACACTATTTATGTACTACAAGCTAAAGTCTAAATATCTTTTGGTTGATTATTTTGCAGAGGGGATAGTTCTTTTACAACCTAGAGTGTAAACAATATCAAATGAATCTACATGAGAAAAAAAGATATGATATCTAAGAAAGACTTCACAAACTCCTCCTCCATAGTCGGCGGAATGGGATTTGATGTCTCTGCCACAAGCATCGTTGTTTAATTAATAGAATTTTAGGCCACGTACATATGAATTAAACATGTCAATTGATTTATTGTTGGTACTCTATTGTACTTTATAAAGCAGTACGGGAAGTAAATAACTATTACAAGTATTCGAAAGGATAAATAAATGGTCAATCTTCAAAACTACCGCAAGCTTGTTGTGTCTTGAATCTTGATAACATGAAATCAAGAAACAACTAAATCTGGATGGTTACAACGTTGTGTGTTGAGTCGAGTGATTGCCCCGTATATATGCTTTTACGTTAGCGGGCAATAGTCTCCCAAGATAAAAAAAAAACACTTTAATCTCAACGCTACAAAGCCAATAGGTTGAGCCTGACGAAGAAAATAAATATGAATCGGCTTGCTGAAGAAATGGAAAAGGAAGGAAGAGTTTCTGTTTTCTCTTCTGTTTTGTCTCTGTGTATATAGTGTGTCTCTGTTGTGTATATCTTGTGTATATGTGTGTGTTTGCTCACTGTTTTGCAGTGATTTTCGTCACTGTTTTATGCTGCCGGGCGGGCGGCGGCGGCGCGCGTGTGGGCTTAGCCTTGAACCAAAACACATCTAGGTCCTCCCTCCTTTAAACACATGGAATACCCCTTGGGGTCCCAAACCCTTTACCACTTTAGAGACTTATAAAGAGAGCAATTCTTCATTTTCCCACCGATGTGGTAGATTTGTCCCACACCATATTTTCATGCCTCAAACACCTTACTTCGTGGACCAATATCTCTTTCATTTCTCAAGGAAATTTGACAATTCTTGGCCCTACAGTCATCTACTCACTTCGTAGATTATGCATGTGAGAAGAGACAAAGCCTCCAACATGCGAAACACTAGTGTTTAATTCATTAAATATGGGTGGACGCACCTCCCCGCCAAAGGCAAATTTCCAACAATCCCCTCTATGAAAGAGAGATTGTGGCGCACACACAAGATACCTACTTTCAACAATCTTTCAGCGAAAAGATATTGCATCAGGAGAGGTAGCTTCCGCTTTGAACCTTCCCTAGTTGAATACCATCGGACTTACATACTGCGCGGTGAACGTGATGTCTTGAACCGTCAGTGTTTAGTGTAAGCCAAGACAATGATACAAACACAATAACTCTTCTTATTCATTTTCATTCTTACGTTTTTGTCCGTTGTGGCCGTGGACACACTTGGATTCTTAAGTGAGTTCATTTGAGGCGGCCTTCCTCGCACTTAAATATGTGATCTCCTATAAGGTATCCTGCTATACCCCACTTCACAAGTGTTAGGAATCATTAAAAGTTTCCCCAACCTTAACCTCAGCCGTTTGAGGATCGTTTAAAGGTTTGGAAGCTTAACATTTACCCACCATGCAGGTAGCACTTTAATGTCTATCGCGGGAACAACTTTGGATTCATGTTTCCGTACAGAAATCATCATCCGAAGTGCTTCTTGCTTCCACCAAAGCGCTCAACTGAACCTTTTGCAGCTTAGTTTTCCCATTGAACCAAATTCTTGGGATATCCAATCAGTATGGTTGGGTTACCACCACAAAGGTTCGTATTGTTTGGGTTTTAAACCCATTCCCCTAGACAAGCAGGACACTTGATCTCCGGGTAGTCCCTTAGTTAGTAAATAAGGAAGTGACACCCGTGATGATCAACTGCCATACGGTCTTATGTCTCCGACAGATCTTGACAGATATGTCCAAACGCCGTCATTCGTGTCCTTCCTGAAGCCGACCGGCTAGCCACATTGTATAATTGCTGAAGGCACGAGTTTCTCCCAATAAGAGACGTCCTCTAAGGAGTCATGCAGTTACTCAACTTCTTTCATGCTTTGTATAAAGTGATAAAGTCCGATCCCATCATGAATCGGCCGATGCAAGTTTGCTTAGAGGATTTTCCAAGACCCACCATACATATTTACTTGTGGCTTTAGTGTTCTTTATAACTGATGTCCAGTTTGCATCATTGTGTTCTCCCAGAACCACTGGACATCCAGAATACTATAATCCGTAGATAAGCGAATAATTCAGATATCGTCATATCCTACTTAACGCATTCTATTGATCATTTATTAAGATCATCAGTGAACCTGAGTTCAACTGATTTGCTTTGTAGGTCGATACCAGGTCGGTTGTAGTGTGTATAATACATTGAACTACACGTGACCTATGCATATCGCTCCTTGTCTATGGGTGCACCATGATTCCAATCAGTTCTATGATTCATATCCATTGGTGACTTCAACGAGACTGTCAACTATCGACCGGTCCGTTAGATGTCTTAGAAATCCAATTCCTAAGATGTCATCTGTGATACCTATATCTTTCATATCGAGACTTTGTTTCAATATGACTTTTACTTTCAGACTGTTGATTCTCCAATTGTTGGCTTTCTAACTTCAGAGTCAATATTTCTGTGGTCAGATTCATTGTTTCTGTTTTATCTGAAACTTTCAGGACCAAAATGTAAACATTTCAGGGACCAAAATGAAAGTTCAGGAATAAGCCCAACAGTTCAGCAAGCCAACTCTGATCCTCTTTTTCCAACTCTCCGGTTGGGAAGGCTATTTCAACATCCATACCACGCAAGACTGCAATAGCCCTGGATGTTAAGCTACTCACAGTCACAGGGGAGCACATCTTACAACCCAAAGGTTCTTTTCCCGGAGGAAGATCAACCATTACTCAAGTATGGTTCTATATGATGGAATCTATTTCTCTCCTTGTAGTTTTTTTTTCAAAGCAGCGCTTCTGGAGATGACAATTATTTGTCAATTTTCCATGGTTCGTTCTCAACCATACAAGCTAGAAGGACTGGAACAAGTCTTTGTCCCCTTCTTTGCTCCGTCTAGGTTCAACATCTACAATCCCTGAGTTCTGCAGATCTGGAATATTAAGTTCCGGATAGCCAGTAACTTTCGAGTCCTGTAGATACGGAACGTCTAGTTCCGGACAGTCAGTCCCTCGCGAGTTCTTGTTAACCTTGAGCATTACTTTTTTTTCCTTTTCCAAGGAAAGATATCTTCAAAGAATTCAACATTCTTTGACGCCAAGATGCGATACGCACTACTGTTATTTACAGATCCAGTGGATATGCAATTTACAATCTTAGATCCAACTTGATCTATTTCGGTATTCCAACTTTTACCAAGCCACCCCACATCACAACATTTGTATGTGATATCCTTTCCAAGTTTCACACGGAGAGTTATCCTTATGCGTATTTCTGTTGAGAATCGCATTAGCGGTAAGGATCCCCTTGCCCCACATATTTTGGGCGTACGGCTTTGCGCTTGGCTAACACCGTTGGACTGAGGTGAGTTATGAGCAGTCATTTAATGAATGATGCTTCACGTTCTCCCCCTCTATCACTACGAATTCCTCAATCCGTAGGCTTAGTTGATTTTCAACTTCTTCTTTGTAGCGCTTATCCGCTTCAACAACTTCATCTTTGATTTTCAACAAACAAAGGATTACATACGTTGTACCATCATCAATGAAGGTCACAAAGTACTTGTCTCCCCCCTCTATTTTGTATAAACTTTAAATCACCCATAAAGGTGTGACTAAGTTCTAGAGGAGCGGTGCTTCTTTCGCTATTCCTTTGACGGAATTTGGAAAGGTGATTTTGCCTCTTCGCCTACCTCACATTCATTTTGAGGGTTTATGTTAAAAGAAGGCAACAATCTCAACTTCACTAGCTTTTGAATGACTTTCTATTTAACGTGTCTTAATTCTATGATGGCATAGATGCACGGATTACAAATATATCATTCATTTGGCTACAGACATACTGTACAATTCTTAGTTATTACAGACCTGTTGGACTAGTCTCAAACCAGCTTGACCAACAACGTCCCTTAAACCAAGTTTGGGACATGTATCACCTCATTTTAGAGTGATCCCATTCCCTGAAGTCCTATTGAGGACAACCTCTCCAACCCCTTCTACTTTAGATGTGGCGTTGCTTCACATGAACAATCTATTGCCCGTGGTTAGGGCGTACTCGGATCATATGTGATCTGGATACTTGACAAACTGAGTGTCTAATTTCTTTTCTGCCTTTCTTTAGGCCTTCAGATCATTTAAGACCTGGAAACTCTGGCCCACCTTACTAGGTATCCATTACTTTTCCTATGAAATGAATTCTGGCCCCACTCCAGTCACCCGGAGGCTTTGTATGACTGAGTGTCCAATATCATCATATCAAAGGAATTTTGGCCCACTCCAGTCGCCCGGATGCTTTGTATGACTGAGTGTCTAATATCATCCTATGAAGGATCTTCTGCCAAATAGTATGACAGGCTCAACGTCTTTAGCTTTTAGTATTCTTCCATTATGATTGGTGCCCAGACAATTGTTGGCGCTTACTTAAGAGTGGTAACAGTTTTCGCACAGTCAGGGGATCTTTCTCCCTCGTATGTGCGAACATACTTTACACACTTTTAATAATTACACTTAAAATAATGGATCTTTTTAAGTCGTTTACAAAATTCAATCTTTAAACGGGAAGGAAAAAGAGATTAAACTTTTGATTTTAAAGCGTAAGTAATATAAATTATTTCGTGAAAATATTTTCATATTCCTCCTTACTTTAAGCCATTTTTAATCAGACATCATTTAATCTTTATTCTTGACAAGTAAGAAAAACTACTTATCCCAATTTCGGATTCTGGCCCACTTCAGTCACTTCATCAGACTGAGTGTCCATTTCCTCCTTACCATTATTCGGATACTTTGTCTTGGACAAATATAGACCTTCTGCTGCAAGATAGAAGCACATCTTCAGTCTTCTCCTCTTGTCCCAGTTGACATCCTCAACCTCTCGTGAGCGCTTGTTCCCACCACTCTTGGGAGCGGTGACACCACGAAGACGTTGACTTTCAACGGCGTCATCATCACTCTCTTCTACTAGAAAACCACAGTCATATCCAGATTTGGTCACACAACTTTTGACCGACATCTTTCGAACACTAATACTAATACAATACAATCTTGTCTTAAATTATTGGTACTCTATTGTACTTTATAAATCAGTACGGAAAGTAAATAACTATTACAAGTGTTCGAAAGGATAAATAAATGGTCAATCTTCAAAACTGCCGCAAGCTTGTTGTGTCTTGAATCTTGATAACCTGAAATCAAGAAACAACTAAATCTGGACTGTTACAACGGTGTGTGTTGAGTCGAGTGATTGCCCTCTGTCCTTAAGACAAGATTGCCCCGTATATATGCTTTTACGTTAGAGGGCAATAGTCTCCCAAGATAAAAAAATACTTTAATCTCAACGCTACAAAGCCAATAGGTTGAGCCTGACGAAGAAATAAAAATGAATCGACTTGCTGAAGAAATGGAAAAGGAAGGAAGAGTTTCTGTTTTCTCTTCTATTTTGTCTCTGTGTATATAGTGTGTCTCTGTTGTGTATATCTTGTGTATATGTGTGTGTTTGCTCACTGTTTTGCAGTGGTTTTAAATCGCTTGTTTCTGATTGATTTTAAATCCTTGTTTTGTCTGCGTTCATACGTATGTGTACTCCACAATTTAGCCAAAACAGCTCATTATATAGCATGGAGGAGTGCTGTTCAACTGCCCAAACATGGCTGTTAATGACCATTATGAAGGGATGTTAATGTCAGGTTTAATGCCATGAAAGAGGGCTGATTATGGTCATTGAAGGAGGCTGTTTATGAAGGAGTTAACAGCCAAGTTAATGCTCCAGAAAACAGCCCAAACGGTAGGCAGAAAGTTTTTGCCTTCCGTCACTCCCAAAATCAACTTTCCAGAAACTCTATGGACCAAACTGTAAATATTAAGCAATTTGGGGTCCAAAAAGATAATATCACAGCCCACAGACCCGTGACCGAGACCGGACCGGACCTGCGGGCGGCGGCGGCGTTCGTGTGGGCTTAGCCTTGAACCCAAGCACATCTAGGTTCTCATTCCTTTAAACACATGGGATACCCCTTGGGGTCCCAAACCCTTTACCACTTTAGAGACTTATAAAGAGAGCAATTCTTCCTTTCCCCACCGATGTGGTAGATTTGTCACACACCATATTTCCATGCCTCAAACACCTTACTTCGTGGACCAATATCTCTTTCATTTCTCAACGAAATTTGACGATTCTTGGCCCTACGGTCGTATACTCACTTCGTAGATTATGCATGTGAGAAGAGACAAAGCCTCCAACATGTGGAACACTAGTGTTTACTTCATTAAATATGGGTGAACGCACCTCCCCGCCAAAGACAAATTTCCAACATTTATATGTAGGTTATTTTACTATGTTACCAACATAAATGTATACTGAAGTTATTTAATTAGTGGAATTTTGTGATTAGTTGAATTTCTTGATAAATTGACGATTGAAGTTCGTTAGGATGTCATTTTGAAGTTGTAGATAAAATTTGAAGCTATTTGAAGAAGTTTTGAGCTATTTGGTGATGTTTTATTATCTGTTTTGGGGGTTGAAGTTTGTAAAAGACGAAATTCAATTTTTTATATAAAATTTTATAATATGTATAACAATGTGTGTATAAACATCTCTTATGCACTATTATACACTTTTGTATCATGTTAATATACTATGTGCAAGGTGTATAAACATTGTTGTAATTATTTTTTAATTATACGGGTATAAACTAAAAATATAACTATGTGAATACAATACTGTGTTGGGTTGTATATTTTAAAAATATTTTTGTTTATTTTATCCTCCCTCGTATTTCCTTTCTTCTCCGTTAAAATACAACTCCTCTTCTTCCTTATTTCGTATATTTCTTGTTTTCCTTGTTTGTTTGCTTGGTCGCAGGGTTCTTTTTCCTCAACCAATTCGGTTATGTCAGCCCTGAGATTGGTACGGCTAGCAGGCTTCCTAGCTCGAGTGAATGCCGCAACGCATTAAGGCGAGACACAAATTTTTGTTAGTCTCGTGCACGTGAGTGTCGGGCTAATTTAAAACTCATGTAGATAAACTAAAAGAATAAGAGAGATCGATTATCAATACCTAAATTTGGCGATCAAAAGTATCCTAATAAAAAATGAGAGAATATCAAAATACAACCACGTCGATTAAACACCGAAATTAAAAAAATAATCACAAAATCCAATTGAAGATCAATTGTAAAAAAAAATCTAGACAGGAACTCTATTTTCACTTTAAATTGAAGGATAAATAAAAGCTCTCTTTGTAAGGCCGATAGACTCATGAGCGCGGAAGGGTTTTTATTTCTTTCTTTTAATTAGTTTAGGAAATAGAAAAAGCCATTTTTATCTACATGAAAACACTTGCTTTCATTGTGCCTTAGAGCCCGTAACACGCGACCCGAACGGGCCGCACGAGTGTCAGTCATGTAGGCGTCATGCGATGTCATTGGATATCATGAGGAGCATCATGCAGAAAGGTAATGTGGGAGGCAACAACCATCTAGCAATCTTGTATTGCATGTCCTAAGAATGTCAATGTAACCCATTATAGACTTGGGGTGAGCCCAAGGGTCTAGCCTATGGGCGACGGCTGTGTGCGTGTCACGAGTCCCAGTGCCGCACATGCTCGAGCATTAGTTGGAATCTTGGGATTTAGGGTGAAAGCCCCATTCCTAGGATGTTTTTAAATATGCTTACCAAGTTTGGCGCCATTTTGAGTTCGTTCATCTATGGGTTTGACTTAGTCAAAGAGCAGTAGCATTGTCGTAATTATCCAAATCTTCCGAAGGTTATATCTCTTTCCACGGGTATGAGAATGGGATGAAACTTCATGGAGGTGTGAAGGAAATCAAGACGAACCTCTAGGAACAAATGATGCCTCATTTGGAGTTCGAGAGACCCATTATGGTTCTATGGCCAAAACATGTCGGGTTAAGGATTGTGGGTTTATTTCTTAAGAGCATATATAAGGGGAGCACAAGTGTTGCATACTCAGCCAGCCTCCCCCGTGTGTGCTATCATCACGCCATACTAAGTGAGCAACCTTGAGGGGGAACCTCAAGGGCATGCCTGGGCATCTCTAAGGGGTATTCAAGGTACCCATACGAGTTAAGAAACTCTATGGGCGACGCTCGACAGCTGGGCTAGCGTTGGGCGCACAACGAGTGCCATAGGCTTGACGTAAGGACGACTATGCCCTGCGGGCTATCTAAAGACCTTTGTGTCGATTGAGCACTTGAGGTATCACTCTTAAAGCCTCGTGTATTGACTTGGGTTCAGCCTTGCAAGCAAGGGTCCATTGGCCTTGACGTGCAGTCGTGGGGCGACGCTGCACTATGCGTGATGGAAGTATGACGTGAGAGTTATGCTTGGAAATAACATACCATGGTCATATTACGAAAGACGTGCATGATAAAGGCCAAGGACTTAAGAGTTGCCCTACTCGAGCAAAGTACAAGCCACATGCACATGCATAAGGCAAATGTCAAGCTTGAGGATCGAACTGTGCGCGCGCGAGAAACACTCAGTGCCAGGCGATGGACTGTCATTCTATAGCCAACCCCGAGTGTGCGTGTGGATAAGACCCAACATATGAAACGTGCCACATGAGCACGCTAACAAGTCAAGATTGAGGCCAGGATATCGAACATGCGGTATCACTGAAGCTAAGCCTCCGTGGCCAGTTTCTCTATAGACATAGGGTTGTGCAATGAATCCTGGGATAATCATTAGGCTAACTTGTAGTCCGCTATGACTACGAGCGCCGCACGAGCTATTAGTGTGTCGCTGACGCTAAGAAGAAGTCGACCCGTGACAATACACATGAAACTAAGGTGTGAAACTCCGGAGGAAGGGGTAAAGACTTTCATATATTCAAGTTTAGGAAGTTAATTAATGCTTTAAGTAGTTTAAGGGTGTGTTATGGAGGAAAATATTTTTTAAAAAATATTTTCTAATTTTCTTATGTTTGGATGGTTAAAAATTTTGGAGAACAATTTCTTTAGAAAAATAAGTTTTTTAAGAATGAGGAAAAAAACTTTTCTAGGGGAAGTAGGGAACCCAAGTTTCACAAGTGGCATTCCACATTGATTGTGTCATCCCCAACCTCCAACACACCTCATTTGCACCCCCACCCCGTAGCCCCATCCTAGTACCTCACATCCTACCCCCACAGCCCATAGTATTTTTCTAGGTTATGTACAAATATTTTTAGGATAATATTTTTTGCTTACATACCGAACACAAGAAAATTAGTAAAAAGTAAAAACCCACTTATTTTTCTGAAAAACATTTTTCAGAAATACATTTTCCATGAAAAAACATTTTGCCTTCCTACATAACACACCCTAAGTGCGCATCTAATATTAGTGTGAAAGTTAAAGAATAGAATTTATTGGTCCTTAAAATTGTAAATGTTTCGCGGGATATTTTATTTGAACACTACTATTTATAATTTCATATTTTTTATAATTTTTTTTTATAAAAGTAAAAAGAATATGAAATAGGAATTTGAGGATGAGGGTATGACATGGGGTGGGGGTGGAGGGGTAGGGAAGTAAGAAAAAATTTCATATTTTTAATAATTTATTTATAAAAATAATAAAAAATATGAAATAGAAATTTGATAATGAGGTGGGGTAAGTGGGGTTTAGGGTGGTAGAGGGGGTGGTAAGAAAACATTGGGGCGCGTTGGTGTATTTTTATTGTTCGAAAATAATAAAAGAATTTTTTAAATAATTATTTAAATATAAAAATCTTAATATAGAGTGGAACTCTAATCGTTAAAATTGAGCATTTTCGTGGGTTAAGTTTGGGCATCATCATAAATTCATTTGGATTATTAATTTATGATGGATCAACTTGACCAACTCATCATCAAAATAACTCTTGCCCAAACTTATGAAATTTTGGGCAGGTCATTTGAATTTGGACTAATTTTAACACTCCTACTGCATACCATCTAAAACCAAGAAACCCTAGCAGAACATCTATAAATTGATAGTCACCGCCCACCACACCCTACACACATTACTTTCTGTTTTGTTTACTCTATTTTTGTAGGAAGAGTGGCTATGAGGACTCGGTAACAGATCGGATTGCCAGGGGCTTTCTAGCCTTTGCATGTCGATCTCCTTCTTCCCTCACCCATCTCTTCGATAAATTTTGATTTTTATATAAACAAATGGTTTAGGGAGGTTGAATTTGCTATGAGGAGTCCAAGCTCCCTCTTCTGAGTAATGTTGAGGAAACTTGCTGGCAGAATCGAACCAATAATCACTAGCTACCACTGAGCAATTTCTTCTTTCCCTAGATCTATTTGTACATTTGCTTTTCCAATTATTTATTTTTGATAAAAGAAGGGTCACGGTGACGACTCCATAATATTCAAGCTCAACAGACCGGATTGCACGCTTCTCTATTCTTAGAGGTTGCTTGCGTGTCGATTAACCCGCTGAACTGAGTGACTTCTAACCAATTAATTAATTTGCCATTACTGAATGATCTTTCAATCTTTTATGATTTTTTTGTGATGATGATGAAGCAATACTTTTATTCCAACACTTGGACTGATTTATTCAGTGATGATATATATATATATTGCAACTGAATCACATATTGCATACCGATTTAAGTCTTTTCATTTGTTTGTGGTATATTTTCTTACTGTTTTTGCAACTTTTTAACTTTGTTTGAAGTTACCAGAAGTCAAATGATGATACAGATCAATATCTTAGGACACCTTTGGACACAACCAGATATGGTTGTGAATGAAATTGATGTTTGTTCTGATGATACTGGTTTCTATTATACTATGTTTCTAATTCAATTGCTTCATGACTCGTGTCTTTATTTGAAATAATTTACTTTGGCTCTAGCATGTAGATTCTCTGGTTTATGCATAACATATATATTCGTCTTTCAATTATATGTTTCATATGAAACAATTTCACATGAGACATAAAAATTACATCTTACATTGTAAGGAAATATGTGAAATTGCACTGGTAGTTTGTTCACTTAAGCAAGTAATAGAGCAGTGTAAAAACTCTGATAAAAAGTGTTTACATACATAATTAAATTAATCAAAACGTTAATTTTTTATTCATCCGAAAATACACACTTTGAGGGATGTTGGTTTTGCTATAAGGTTTCCTATGTCCCCTCTTCTGAAATCTAGTTGAGGGATTGAGAAAATTTGGCTGAAAGACCCCATTAAGTTTGCAATTGACAAAATAACTTCTTCAAAAAACATGGCCTAAGAGGTAGGGGCTAAGGCCCATTTAAGTTTGTAATTGACAAAATGATCTTATAATAACTGATAAATTGAGGATTTGTCTGATAAATACATGATCTGTCTTTGGTTCGATATGTGTCGGAGTATTTTTACCTAATCTAAAAAGTGTGTTAGTGAAATTTCACTAAGAATAAAAAACTTGAATTGGCCTTTTAATAAAATCCCCGAATTTGTTGGCAGAATCGAACCGATAATAGAGTAATTTCTTTTGTATTTATTTTTTCTTCCATTTTAAAACTTTTTTCCAATGCTTTTTTCCCCCCTTTAATTTATCTTTTTGTTAAAGAAGGTCACGGTGACGACTCCATAATATTCAAGCTCAACAGACCGGATTGCAGGCTTCTCTATTTTTAGAGTTGTTTGCGTGTCGAGTACCCCGCTGAACTGAGTGACTCTTCTTTTATTAAACGGAAAATGGCCAAAAATATCGCGTAAAATGGTTCATAAATATCCTCCTTTAAATCTTTTGATCTAAGAATATCTCTTGATTTACCAAATGTATTTTTTAATTTAAAAATTAAACCCATTCATTTCTTAAACCAACCCGCCCCTAATAATATGTAAAGAAGGTTTGAAGGTCTCCCTCTAAAGGTTGAATGTTGTGTTCTAAGGAGAATTGGACCGTGGAGAATTGATGGAATATCCCCTCTCAGGATAGAACGATTATCTTATCAGAATAGTAGTATTCTAAATTCAGGTAGCGGCGAACCACTCAACGACAGTATATCACACAGAATTTATTTGTGCAGAAGAAGAAGAAGTTTGTATTGTTTAGAAAATTCGTAAGTAAAATTCTGAGGAATCAAACGAATTTATAGCTATGGAAGATCGCTTCAAGGTTTGCAACCTTTCAACGACCATCAAAACTCGGTCGGAAATTTAAATATGGAAAAGAAAGCTGGTCGCGGTCGACACGCGGATCCGCCTTGGTCATGGTCAGGGTCACTAACGGGTAGGATTGGATAAGTTAATTAATTTAATTAAATAATAATTAATTAAATAATTAAAAATTAAAGAAAATTTGGTCCAAAAAGATTATCAATCAAATCATTTGACCGAAGCCGAAGCCGAAGCCGAAGCCGAGCCGAGCGAGCGACGACGACGGCGCGAGGGTCCTTGCCCCCTCAACCCTTTTACTGACAAGAAGGAGTAATTCTACTTATAAGTAGAAGAACTTTTCTTTCCACTACCGATGTGGGACAAATGCTTATTTTATAAAGCAAGAGGGAACTCCCACTTTTCTTTCCACTACCGATGTGGGACAACTCCCACTTTTCTTTCCAATCATTTCCATTCACCAATATCAATACCCAATCATCCCCACATGAATGGGGAATGACTATAATATAAAAGCACGGACAAGTGGGATATACAAGCGAGAATTGACTGTATCTGGATAAGTAGGTTTCTCTTTATCCAGAACTTCATTTACTACCATACCTTCAATTGGTGAAGTCTTACGGTACCTCTTCTCAGCAATAGTAAATGAAGCGTTCCAAGTTCCAAGTGGCTACAATGATTGAGAAGTAGAAAACTACACAAGTTTTAATCTCCAAACCAGAATACAGCAACGATGAAGTTTTTATGTTCTTCAAATCGTTGTACAAGTATGAACTTTAATATTCCAATGAAATTTTTATGTCTTCAAGTCAGAATATGAAATTTCATACGGAGTAGAAAACCACACAGGTTTTAGTCTCCAAAATAGAATACAGATTAATTTTAAAAATATAATTTCCTTAAGATTGTTATTAATCTGTATTCCAAAAAACCAGTAAATAATAAACACTGAAAATAAACAGAATCAGTGTTGAAAAATAAGAATAATTTTTCAGAATATAATCGAGCCCACTTAGTTCAAAGTGTGTCCTTAAGGAAATTATTACCCTCACAGTACTCGAAGTTGATGGAATATCCCCTCCCAGGATACACCGATTATCTTACCAGAATAGTAGTACTCCAAATTCAGGTAGCGGCGAACCACTCAACGGCAGTATATCACACATAATTTATTTGTGCAGAAGAAGAAGAAGTTTGTATTGTTCAGAAAATTCGTAAGTAAAATTCTGAGGAATCAAACGAATTTATAGCCATGGAAGTACTGTTTCTAAAGGTTTGCAACCTTTTCAACGACCAATAAAATCGGCGGAAATTTAAATATGGAAAAGAAATCGGTCGCGGGTCGACACGCGGATCCGCCGGTCAGCGGTCAGGGTCACTAACGGGTAGGATTGGATAAGTTAATTAATTTAATTAAATAATAATTAAATAAATAATTAAAAATTAAAGAAAATTTGGTCCAAAAAGATTATCAATCAATCAGATCATTTGTTCTTGTCCGAAGCCGAGCGAGCGACGACGACGGCGCGAGGGGTCCTTGCCCCCTCAACCCTTTTACTGACAAGAAGGAGTAATTCTACTTATAAGTAGAAGAACTTTTCTTTCCACTACCGATGTGGGACAAATGCTTATTTTATAAAGCAAGAGGGAACTCCCACTTTTCTTTCCACTACCGATGTGGGACAACTCACACTTTTCTTTCCAATCATTTCCCATTTACCAATATCAATACCCAACATAATATACGTCGAGATTCTAAGTACAGGAGATTCGATCTCATAGAGTTCAATTCCCGTTCCCAACCCATGATCAATATGAGCTCGAAGCTTTCTTCGTAACTCTCGGAATTTCTTCGTAGTGGCTCCCTTACATGCCTCATTTCAGAGAGAACTTCAAAGTGGCTCTATTTCATTATATTCCATCTATATCCCAATTCCATTCATTTAATATCCCTTAGGTGTCATTGACATAACAGATGTCGTTTCTAGTCTATCTCTTTCTATTTCTTTTCTATATATGGAAAGTTCAAAAATCATCATATAATAATCTAGAAATTGCAATAGAATAGAAATAAGGGAGGTAAGAGTTAAATTGATCAAAATACAAAACCTGAATTAAGCATGTGATGAAACAATCGAAGACAAAATGTATTCTAAATTAGTTGTTATTAATTGTTTTTTTTTAATTCTCTTTCATTCCAAAAGATGATTCCTATAGTTTTTATATAGCAAGTTATTTGTTGTGGAATATTGTATAAACATTAATAGTCATTTATTATACGTAATTTAGTTTAATTCGATACACTTTATGATAGACGCATAATACATTACATACACTTAAGACTAATTGAATTATAAATGGGTTGAAATGATGTAGCACAACAGGTTGAAACTAACCCAAACCTTACGGGTTGAAAATTAATAACTATACTTCTTTGGATCTTACTATTTCCACTGCTTCGTTTCTATAGAGAATAGTAGCAGACTTGAAATATCCGCCAGTGCTGGTCTTGGTGATTGAATGCTCAATAACAATTACTGTCCATTCCTCAATTTGTTACATAGCTTCTTCTTCTTTTTTTTTTTAGTAAAATTTTGTTTAAATATACTTTATAATATAATATCTCCAACGTAAAATTGTGTACCCAACATAAAATGTTGTACTTATTTTGGTTTTCTATAGAATAAATTCAAGTATATGAACTTCCCATTCCACTTTTTGTTAAATAACTCTTTGATTTCAAGTAAAATTGTCTTTTTCTAGTACAGTAATGTATTTATCTCTTTTTATGAAATATAACCAAGAAAATACTCTAATACACCGTGAAAATGCTTTTTACACTAACATAATTATTCTCCAAAAACTCATTCCAAACAACTAATCCAAACACATAGGACATCTTAAAATAAATTTTAATATGTACCTTTTATTTTCTTCTTAAAACTAGTTTTCTAAAAATTTGATCTAGTAAGTAATTAAATGTGGAGTATAATTAGAAGTTGGGTAATGTTGAGAGGAAATGAATTATGGCCTGTTATTTGATCAATCTTAATTCAATTCATTTTAGTCCAAAGAAATTTTGAGATGATTGAGTCATTGACTCATTTATTGTGTTGACCTATCTTGACCCGACCATTTGTCATCTCTAACTTTAATACTATGTAATATCATCTATTGATATCATGAAATGATTTTGCTCTATGACCAGGTAGTAATTGTTGTCGTATGCTGGTTGCAAGTTTTGTCATATATAATTGTGAACCAGAAATCAGTCTATGCCAAACTTACTTTTTTCGGAAAGGAATTAAAGTTACAATGATTTGTTTATGTCAAATTTGGTTGGGTCATTGGCACAAATATTTTGGGATGGTATTTAATTTTTGGCTTACATTTTAATATTTTAAATTTTATCCTTTAATTTTTAAGTTAATAACATCAGAATGAAACTACCCTTCCATATCACATAGTCTAATGTTCTTTTCAGTTTATTTTATTCTCCAATCTTATCTTTCTCTCCTCTTTGAGTTCCAAGTATAAAAAATGGTGAATTTCAAAATCTCTTGAATTTTTAAAGAAATTGTCACCACATGAACTCAAACCTCTCTTGTTGCGTTGTAGACATATTGCATTGATTTCTCAAATCCACGCTTTTATGGTATCATTTGGGCTATTTTCCCATGGAAATTCCATTACCTAGTTAATATCATCAAATGGCAAAGCCGGTGATCTCGAATCTGCCCACAAATTGTTCGATAAAATATCCATGAGGAGAGTAGATTCTTGGAATGCGATGATCATTGCTTATTCAAAAAAACGAGTGCCCTGTTGAGGTTGTAAATGTTTATAATCAAATGGTTCTTGAAGGTGTCAAACCTGATAGCTCAACTTTTACCGTGGCACTTAAGGCGTGTACGATATTGCAGGATTTGGAGAAGGGTGAAGAGATTTGGGAAAAGGTGGTTGAGTGTGGATATGAAAATGATGTCTTTGTTGAGTGATTTGAGGAATTTTTTTTTTGAAGTGATTTGAGGAAAACCAGATAGGATTTTGTGAAAACTAACAAAATTTAACGGTAAAGAATGAGTTTTTTAGGTTTTTTATGAGATGAGTTTTCTTTGAAATGTTGAAAAAACAATCTTTGATATTTAGCATTTTTCATATTCTACCTTACGAATTCAAACTCTATTAAGACATGCAAATTTTTCCTTAAGGCATGCAAACTCTACCTTAAAGACAAAGCTTGTCTTCAGGCATTAGACAAACTCCGCCTTATAAGGGAGAGTTTGCAGACAAATTCTACCTTGTGAATCCAAACTCTACCTTAAGACATGCAAACTCGACCTTAAAGATAGCAAGCTCTACCTTAAGAGCATGCAAACTCAATCAATACAAATTGTTCCTCAATTCTAATTTCATATATCTTCATGAATTCTAAACCAACAGAACCTGGGTAAAGATTAAGAAAAAATAGAATTGTGCCCTAAATACATAATTGTCCATAAATGAGAAGACATAATTAAGAAGTAAGGAAGAAGTATCCGGTGCCACAGATCTACTATGTAGCTCACCCCGAATCCTTCGAAATAGCTCCACAGCGGCCAGATAGTCACAAACTCCACTAGAACTAGGAACAGAACCTGCACACGAAAAGGTGCGTCAAGTGTAACGTGAGTACAAAAACAACGGGTACTCAGCAGCATCGTCGATCGATCATATCTTAAATAGAAACGAGGGCTGTCTTACCGATTTCTTCCACACTAACCGCCATCAATTTACTATAATGACACAATATCCGAATCCACTCAAACCAAGAGTCCAAGCCTAGGTTATAACATCTAGTTCCCCAAGCCTAATAAGATATTCACGATTCATATCAATAGAGTCTAATCAATTCAAGATTTAAGCCTAAGCGCAAGAACCTCTCAGTACTCAGGAACACTCAAATAGCCAAGTAGAGTGATAAACCGACAATTACAAAGTTTAGGCAAACAAGCAACAAGGAATGATAAATGATATGAAATGTAGATGCTATGCAATGCAAGACCTTTGTTTCTCATCATCGGTATACACACGTTCGAATGTCAACGAATCGTGACCCATGGGGGACTCACGAGGTCCATATACCACTTAGGCTCACACAGAATACTTAAGTACAATCACACATCAGGCTCTCACAGGACCTATGTATAATCACGCATCAGGCTTACACAGTACCTAAGTATAATCACACAGCAGACTCACACAATACCTATTCTAATTACACAACTCTTATACTCATCTATTGCCACACAAGTTTATACATTATGAAGTGAAATTATGATATGCACAACAACAAGAAGCAAATATAGGCCACACAAGTTAATACATTATGAAGCATAAATATAGTATGCACAACAAGAAGAAGCAATTATAGGCTACACATGTTCTAATTCAGTCATTTACACATAGTCACATAGCACGCATGCAAATAATAATATCACGAAAAGTATGGACTTCATACCCCAATCACGGATCCAAAGAATCGTACTATACTATCACCTAGTGCCCAAAGCATGACATTCTTCTAAGTAATTTAAAAGCACAAGTACCCAATACATAACACTGGTACCCGATACGAGTGCTCGTCACCTCACAAGTATCGGGACCCCCTTAATATCCCCATTACTCCCATCTTTAATTAATTCATTTAAACCAACTATGACTTAAGTAATGTATAAGATCTCAACTTGCCTGAAATTAGAAGTCCGAGAATCACCACACAACTTTGCCTCTTCGTACTGCCTCCGAAAGGTGCCGATCTGATTTTGATACCGCAAAAAGAGCCTTCAAGGATTCCTTCCTTGTGCGATCATCTCTGGCAGACTCTAACATGTTCAAAAGGTGTTGAGCCCCACAAATCTCAACTATTTTCATCCTTTTTTCGTCATCTATAGAAAAACGAGCTAATCTACACGCACCTATTCTTTTAAATAAAGGATCCTTGACTTGTAGAGGTGTGACAGACTGCTGCATTAGATTGTCTCCCATGTATGCAAAAATTTGATAGCCAATAAGTGTAGCAGTCCCAGCAAAAAAGTTAATTTTAAGAGCCACCCCACTTTTCTTTCAGCTTTTTGTTCTATTAACAGTTCATCTCCGCCAAAGCTGGAAGTAGAAAAACGTCGGGGGTTGTAAATTTATTGGCCTTCTCCTCCATAGATAAGGGCTGAGTTGCGCTGCTATTGTAACCATTTTGCACGGCCAAACAATAATGAACCCTTTCCTATATCATAATTTTTCACAAACAGTAGCATTTCCAAGAACTTTGGAACACCCACAATGGCCGACAACCACTCCATTCATATGCTCCTTCAATGTTTTTATTTCTCGAAGAAATTAAGACACCAAAGTTCCTTATTCCAAATGCCTAGGGCACTTTACACGTGCTGCATGGGCTTGGCCCACTCATATTCTCCTCTAGTAAACTCCAAAGTCTTTTAAAACCCACTTAACATATACAAATATAAGTTCCCCCAAGTTTATCAGCACCACTCTTACATGGATTACCTCTTGATGCACCATCTGTGTCACATTTAATCCATTGTCCACTAGGGAATTCTCAACATACTCTTCTATAATGTAGCCTGGGGATGTAGCTCTCTAACTCACTAACCAATTCAGGCCAATTAAAAGATAATATTTTCATCTTAGAAAACCTGAACACCAGTAAATTGTGCAGAGTTGCTGAAACCTGAAAAATTAGCCTGTTCAAGAAGATATTATCACCGTAGCTTCTTTTCTTTCTCCTCTTTCATGGGGAACTTTTTGGAAAATGATAAAAGGAAGGCTACCCTTATTGTCACTCCAAAAAACCTAGCCCGTTAGCCACTTAATTTATTTGCTATCTCACACAGTATATCATATAACATAATATTTTTAAAGAATAAAATATATGTCGTTGATCGTGATCAACTCCAATTCTCTTTAAATACTAGAAGTTCAATAGAGAATCCAAAATACACTCGAGTTCCTCGAGAACCGAACTAATGACTCAACTAAATCATAAATCACGTTCCAGATCTAACGGAACCATCGAAAATTGATTTCGAACGCGTCTTTCCATAAGTCCACTCTTAGTCAAACTTTTCAATTTATAACTTCCAAATTTCAAAACTTAGAGTTTCTTCTGCTAATATCACCCAGTGCCTCGGAAACCACTCCACCCATCCTCACAAGTCAAATACATCAAAGCAAGGCTAGGGGAAATGTCTTTTATGGGAATACGAGCAAAATATCCAAAATGACCTAACGAGTCGTTGCAACTACCTACTAACCTTCTATTATAATCCCCGACCTCCATACCCTCCTATCTAGGGTCACGTCCTTGGAAAGCTGCATGTGTGTCATGTCCTGTGTAATCACCTCTCTACAATACTTTTTCAGCCTATCTCTACTTCTCCTTATACCCACCATAGCCAATCTCTCACACCTCCTCACTGAGGTATCGATGTATATGTTCTTTACATGTCCGAACCATCTCAGCTTGCCTCCCTCATCTTGTCAACCACGAAGGACTCTCTCACCTTTGTCCCAAATATCTCATAAGTTAGTTGACCCAAATTAAATCTTACACTTTTGGGTTAAAATCTTGGGTCCACTAACTTGTGAGACGAAAAGAAACCTCACAAAACTAGTGTTAATTGTGTGAGACACGAAATAGATTTTTTTGAGTTAACCTATTATTCGCTCAGTATAAATTTATATAATGAACTTTCCTTTTTAGTTTGTTCAAAAAAAAAATATTCTATAATGAAATAATTCATAGTCACAAATATTTATGATTTATTTTAGATCACAATTTTTTTTCTTTCTTAAATTCTGTATCAAGTCAAACTACATCAAATAAAATAAAATGAAGAAAATATTAATTAAAAATAATGGGCCTTAAAAATCCGGGGGCTTGAAGTTATTGCTTCACTCGCTTGACCTTGAGCCGGCGTTGATCCTACTTTACCTTCCCCTTCATTTCAAGAATCTACTGTCGAAGCCCAAACCTTAAACTAGCCGAATACTCTCAAATTTTCAATTATCAGCGCATGAATCATATCTACATTGTGCGTACCCAGCGGCATAATATTGTATAATCTTTCTGTTTGCCTTATCCTCCTCTCCAAAACATGAACTTTATCAGTTATAGACTTTAAGTTTCAACTTCGACCGCTATTCACTTAATTGGAAAAAGGACACTCTATGGACAACAAACATTTTAGTGGTTTCATGTTTGGGCTTAATGCTAAGAATTGGCCTTTCGGCCCGAACAATTGACAAGTACTAGCTCAATGGTCCAATCACTATAAGAGATCAGACTTTTTGTGGTGATTAGAATCGCCGCAAAAAATCAAAAGATTGCCACGAAAGGTCGCTGCATGTACATCTGTTGCTAAAGTTTTTTTACTACAATTATTATAATGTGTGTATAATTAATAAGTATACGTTGATTATAAATTTATTATACATAAATTATATAAAAATATATTTTTTAAACACATACAATAGGGATACATATTATATATAACAATGATACAACTTTTATACGTATGATACATTTTCTATACATATACAGTAGTGATACATATTTTATATAATAATGATACAATTTTATACATGTGATGGACCTAGTTGAAAAAAGGCTACGAAATAGAATTACTTTTAAAAGGCTAGAAATGTCTTTTAAGCTTCTTGGTCATCGTCAATAGTTTGAGCCGGATGGCTACTTGTGTCCTTTTCCCCTTATTTTTATTTATTTAATGGACCTTATAACATATTGGGTCTGAATCAGCGCTACATAATTCGGACAAATTGATAACTTGTACACAAAATTGGCCTGCCTACGAAATGCTACGGACAAACAAATATATGCATGATGAGTGGACAACATTCTTCTAATATCCTCGCCTTCGTTCAACTGAAAGTTCCAAACAAAACGTTCATATATGTCCTATGAGTCTGACAATAGGCGAGTTGAAATGGCAATAATAAAAGCTTTGCCTAGTTGGTTAAAGAAAGTTGGCTTAAATGGCACTGAAACTTGTGTCCATTTAACATTTGAGATACTCCCTTCGATCGAAATAAAATGTTTGTTAAAGTTTTTGCATAATATTAAGAAATCTAGTTAAGAGAACTAATCATAAATAATAGAATATTTTCCGAATATTCTTTCATTAATTGTATATCTCTTATTTTAGGAAGAATTGTATTTCTATTGTAATTAGGTCTCCTATTTTAGGTAGAATTATATTTTCTATTGTAATTAGGTTGATTAGTTACCTAACTTAAATATTCTTGTACTACTATATATATTGTACATTATTGATGAATACAATCAAGGAACATATTCCTTTATGGTTGCACACCAACATTGAGACCTATGCCACTGCCCGTCAAACGTGGAAACGTTTGGAAAATATTTTTCACGACAACAAAACTCAACGAGCGTTATACCTTGAAAAATAGTTCACGGACGTTCATCAGGACGATTACCCAAACGTGTCTGAATATTGTCAAGAACTCAAGATGCTTGCCGACCAACTCTCCAACGTCGGCACACTAGTCACTAATCAACGATTGGTCATGCAACTTATTGCAGACTTGAACGAATCCTATGACAGTGTTGTCACCATCCTTCAGCAATGCACGTCGTTACCTTTATTTTATGAGGCCAGTTCGAAGCTTATTCTTGAGAAAACCCAAAAAATCAAGCGCATCACCACTTAGGCCAGCATTGCCGACGCTGTCATCACCACCACGGTCGGGCCTTCCGCCGACGGCAGGGCCTCCAACTTCGACAACCAGAACTGCCGGTCCGAGGACTCGTAGCAGTCCGCAACAACCACCAGAGCAGGCAGTTCGGCAAGGGTAAGCTTCGAACGAGCCTAAAAAAATAAAGGTAACGACGTGCATTGCTGAAGGATGATGGGGCAACAACGACGGCGGGAAGGGGCAGTCCCTGCCGACATGAAACAACCAGCAGCGACTGCGGCTATGGGCCTATTCTCCTAGCCCATATTCGACATCCTTGTGGACTCCACATCTGAACCGACATGCCCACCCTGGCATACTCGACCCATATCCCCAACAGGCCTACACAGCACAGACTCCCCCGCCCTCAACTTATGCACCGACTGACATTGAGACAACTATGAACACAATGTTACTCAATGCTCCAGACGAAAATTGGTATATGGACACAGGCGCCACATCTCACATGACGGCATCATAAGGTACTCTCTCGTCTTATTTCAATTTGAGTAATTTAAATCAGAATATTATTATTGGTAGTGGACAAGGCATTCCTATTCGCGATTTTGGTCATTCATCCTTGTCCCCACCACATCCACCGCTAATCTTAAAAAATATCATTCATGCCCCTAAACTCATTAAGAATCTAATCTTTGTGCGATGTTTCACAAATGATAATAATGTTACCATTGACTTTGATCATTTTGGTTTTTCTGTGAAGAATTTTACGGTAGAGAGACGAATTATGAGATGTGACAACACCGAAGATCTCTACCATATTTCAAATGCCATCAACAATCCAGCCTCAATTGCATCAAACTTTGCCGCTATTTCGTCTTCCTTATGACACTCTAGATTATGACATCCGAAAGATTCTGTTTTACGCTCCCTTAGAAAAAATAATTTTATTAATTGCAACCGTATTTTTAGGACTCCTATATGTGAATCCTGTGTTTTTAGGAAACATGTTAAATTATCATTTTCTGCATCCACAAATTGTACTTTACTACCTTTCGATATCATACATAGTAATTTTTGGACGTCCTCTATTTTAAGTACGGTTGACCATCGATATTATGTGTTATTTTTGGATGATTATTCCAACTTTCTATGGACTTTTCCAATTGGCAATAAATCCCAAGTCTACCCCATTTTTTACTCATTTAGTGCTCTCGTCAAAATATAATTTGGAAAGAGCATTAAATGTTTTCAATGTGACTAAGGGTGGGCAAAAAACCCGGAGAACCGAAAAAATCGTCGGTTCGGTTTTTTCTCATTTCTTTTTTAAAAAACCGATTTTTTGAAAAACTGAACTGAATCAAGATTTAGTGATTCCGTTCGATTTTTTAATTTTGAAACCTAAACGAAAAAACCGAATTAAATATATAATTATTCTTATATTTTTTATTTTAGGCTACTACTATCTCTTGAATTATAGCCATTGCAGTCAATCTATGAAGCTTTTATGGAAGTCGAATGCGGCATGAACTTGATTAACATATCACGGAAGCATTGACATAAAATGTAGGGAGAGAAAGTAGTTGTAAATTGGTGAAACTTTAAATTGTCATAACTCTGCGCTCGGATGTCCGTTTTACCCGATTTTTTTTTATTTTGGGTATTTTTTCGAGACGGAGCCGGTGCGCAGCCAATTTTTAGAAAATGCCCGTTTTCCCAATCAATTTGGGTTTCCCCCCAAATCGGTTTCTAATTTTCCTTTTTCTTTAGTAAACATCTCACGATACATAATAGATTTCAACGTCGAAATTTCATGGTAGCGTAGGTGTGAATGTCAATTTCAGTTTTGAAAATTCAATTTTTTTTAAAAAAATCCTCGACCCGACCCGGCCCACTAGAAAAACTCAATATAATCCGATACGTTCGGCGATATAAACCGAACACATCGGTTTTTTTTTTTAAAAAATTGATTTTTATTAAGTACATATTTTTCGGATACAAAACCGAACCGAACCGATATACGCCCACCCCTAAATGGGACAATGGCAGAAAATTCAATAATAATCAATTCAAACAGTTTTGCTCCAATAATGGTCTTACCTTTCATTTTTCCTGCCCTCACACCTCCTCCCAAAATGGTAATGCCGAACGGAAAATATGAACCATAAACAACCTAATTCGTGCCCTACTTGCTCAAGCCTCAATTCTGGCGTTACATACTCTTCATGACCATCTATCTCCTAAACATAATCACAAACAAGTCTCTAGCTCAACGGTCGCCACTTAAGTTCTGTTTTGTAAGAACCCCTCCTACCAACACTTGCGTATCTTTGGATGTCTCTGTTATCCTGTCCATCCAACCACTCACAAACTCCAACCTCGGTCTTCCCCGTGTGTGTTTATGGGTTACCCCGCCAATCATCGTGGTTACTCGTGCTATGATTTGTCAAGCCGTAAAATTATTACTTCACGCCATGTCCTATTTGATGAGTGTCAATTCACCTTTGCCTCCCTAAACTCTCTACCTCGGCATTCCTATGATTTCCTAGATGATGGCCTGAACCCTCTTCTAATTAATCATTTACATAGTCCGCCATCCTAGACCCTGACACCCGCCTCCACCTGTGACAGTCCAGGACACACTGCCCACCCGGTTCGGCGACGGTGGATCGGAACAACCCGTCTCAGGGTGATTCCACAGCCACCTCTCGGCAAACCGAACATCGGCCAGCCGGTCCCGCTACCCCTGCCATTCCTCATCTTACCGGCAGTCCCACAACACACCCCTTTTATCCCGCGTCCCGAGACATGCTCTCGGACCATGAAAACTCGTTCCATGCATAAAATTCATAAACCTAAACAACTGTTTAACATATCCGTTTCAGTTGTCCTTTTCCCATATCCCTCGAAATTCGAAGGATGCCTTGTCCGACCCTAATTGAAAAGCCGTAATGATTGACGAATTTAATGCTCTTATTGATAATAAGACGTGGGACCTAGTACCCCATCCACCTAATTCTAACATTATTCGTTCTATGTGAATTTTTAGACATAAAAAAAATTGATGGTTCTTTTGAGAGGTACAAGACTCGTCTTGTAGGTGATGACAGGTCTCAACAGGTGGGAGTGGATTGTGATGAAACGTTCAGCCTGGTCGTAAAGTTCACAACCATACGAACCGTGCTCAACATTGCTTTATCAAAGTCTTAGCCCATTCATCATCTTGATATTAAGAATGCCTTCTTACATGATGATCTTTATGAAACGGTATATATGCATCAACCTATGGATTTCAGGGATCCTATTCATCCAGATTATGCGTGTCTGTTGCGAAAATTGCTCTATGTACTGAAATATGCTCCTCGAGCATGGTACAATTGGTTCGCCGATTATGTCTCCTCTATATGTTTTTTACACAACAGATCCTATCATTCCCTGTTCATCTACAACAAGGGTACAAACATGACATACTTATTATTATATGTTGATGACATCATCCTCACCACATCATCTGATGCTCTCCGCCGGTCCATTATGTCTCTCATTTCCTCTGAGTTTGCTATGAAGGATCTGGGGGCCCTGAGTTATTTCTTGGGTATCTCTGTCACTCGATATTCTGGCGGCCTATATCTGTGTCAAAAGAAGTACGCAGAAGAGATCCTTGACCGTGTAGGCATGACATCTTGCAAACCATCCCACACGCCAATAGACACCAATTCCAAGCTCAACGCTGATTCCGGCCCCCATATTCAGACATGACTCACTATCGTAGCGTGGCTGGAGCCTTACAATACCTCACATTCACGAGACCTGACATATCCTATGCTGTGCAACAAATCTGCCTACACATGCACAATCCGATAAAAGCACACATGCATGCCCTCAAACGTATTTTATGATACGTCCAAGGTACACTTTAATTCGGATTACATCTATACAGGTCGTCGCTTACTGGTCTCACTACTTATTCTGATGCTGACTAGGGTGGATGTCCTGACACCCGACGCTCCACGTCTGGTTACTGCGTTTTCCTCGGAGATAACCTATTGTCTTGGTCTTCAAAAAGGCAACCTACACTATTCTGATCCAGTGCCAAAGCAGAGTACAGATGTGTCGCCAACGTCGTCTCTGAGTCTTGTTGGATACGTAACCTTCTACTTGAGCTTCACTGCACGATTCAAAAGGCAACACTGGTCTACTGCGATAATATTAGTGCGATATATGGCAATTTCATCCAATATCACCGCACTAAACACATTGAGATGAACATTCATTTCGTTCGCGAAAAAGTGGCTCGTGGTCAAGTTCGTGTCCTTCATGTTCCTTTCAGATATCAGTTTGCTGACATCTTCACCAAAGAACTTCCGCGCATACTATTTGATGATTTTCGAGCCAGTCTCAGTGTTCGTGACCCTCCTGCATCGACTGCGGTGGTGTAATAGAATATTTCTCGAATATTATTTCATTAATTGTATATCTCTAATTTTAGGTAGAATTGTATTCCTATTGTAATTAGGTCTCCTATTTTAGGTAGAATTATATTTTCTATTGTAATTAGATTGATTAATTACCCAATTTAAATATTCTTGTATACTATATATATTGTACATTATTGATGAATACAATCAAGTAATATATTCCATTAATAAATATTACTCTTAATTTATTAAAGGGACCCGTTAACTAAATTACCCTTTATATTTCCTCAGACTCTTTAGATCATTTACTTGAATAAGAGTAGATTTGAGATAATTAATGACTTCTTGATATTTTAAATTTAAAGCGATACTTATTTTGGGTCAAAATGGTTTCTAATGCGATACTTATTTTGGACAGGAGAAGTATTTTCCTAAATCTTGACCTTTTATTGTTTTATTTCTAGATCTATTCAAAGTTCACAGGTCAAAATTAGGAAAAGTAGGCCTATTGACATATTAAAAAAGATAAATTGTTGGATATGGGAGTCGATGAGAGCTTGATATTTTTGAAATTATTGTTATGGGACCAATATCTGAAACAATTTTAATCAAAACAAAAAAGGCAGGATAACCATGATAATTGGTTTCTTGTATTTGGATTAGTCCACCCCATTTGGGCCACTGGAAGTTGGGAATCAAGTTGTTCAGTTGACACATTATTGGGTCCATCCTACGACCAGCAACAGCTTCATCAACTTGGCCTTTATATGTGATGTCTGAACAGCGCATTTTCCCGGAAATTGCGCCCCTAATTTCTAGATATTTTTTTTGAGCTTTGGTAAAAAGTTTCTTTGGTCGGCCACAACATTAATTTGTTATTTTTTAGATAATAATGTGTTTTGAATAATTTGTGCACATCTCGATTAATTTCTTCTTATCGTTCACTAGCACATGTATTGGTAACTTTGTATACCAAATATAAAACAGATGTGTAAAAATCACCTAGCTTCCTTGTGTGTAGATTCGAACTAGGGCTGTGCGAGTTTTGATCAAACAAATAACCCGAACCAATAATAAGGTTATTGGATTAATGGTTTGGGTTATTGGTTTGTCGGTTTTGTAACTGTTTGTGCCATATAATTATTGAGTTGTTGGTTAAGATTTCGATTGACCACTTTCTTTAACGAGTTAACCGATGACCTAATAATAAAAATAAAGTTACATTTCCCCCTTACATACAATTGATTAAGATTTCAATTTTGGTAACTTTCTTTAACCGGTCAGTCGATAGCCCGATAATAAAAATAAAGTTACATTTTTTTTCCTTATGTACATTTTACCTGAAACACTTTTGGAATGTATACCGTGAGAATATTTGTTAGAATTAATCACTCTTGAAATAGTTCTTCTCCATCGTGAATTTTATGAGATGCACATGACTTTCTTCCATCGACATAACCCAATGATGCTGATGTTTAAGAAAGGAAAGATGTTGATTTTGAACACCATCATCATTGCTTATTTGGGCCAACTCTCTACTAGAGGTGAGTGGTGCTAGTAGTATCTACGACTTTTGTACAACATTGTTAGTTAATTTTTTTTTATTTGTTGTCCATCTGATTTTTTGTTTTTTTATTAAATTTTTCTTCAACAAACTTATGTAGGAAATGATTAAGACAACCTTATCGGTTCACCCGATTACCGTACTATTAACGATTGATAACCTGTAGCTTGATACCCCATAATCAAAATCTTATTGGTTTGGTTATGCTTTCGCATGCTACAACCCAAAAATTAATTAACCAAACCGATAATATTCACAACTGAACAGAACTAACTGATAATCATCCCTAATCGAACTCAAACGCTAGCCCAAACTGCTGGGGGCAACGTTGGCTTTTAAAAACCAAAATTACGCTCGGGCAACATGAACATAAATCTAGGCCAACAGTTTGTATATAAAAGGGAAAAGGATAATGTGCGGTCATTAGAAATTTTAATCGTCCAAGTTTCACCTCAATGCTGCGAAATAGATCTTTGTCCCAAACTATTGGCGCGAAATTGTCCAGTGACCCAATCACTATAAGAGATCAGACTTTTTGAGGTGATCAAAGTCGCTGCAAAAGATCACAAAGTCGCCACTAAAGACGCATGTACTGCTGTTGCTAAATGTGTTTTGTGACAACTCTAGGGGGTTGCCACAAGAATTAGATATTTTGTGGCAACTAAGCTTGACACAAAAAAGGAAACAACTATGCGATGAAAAAAATTCATATTGAGCCTTCAAGAAATATTTCAAAACATGTATAATATGTGTATAATTAGTAAGTATACCTTGATTGAGCCTTCAAGAAATATCCCAAAACATGTATAAGATGTGTATAATAATTGTATACTACGTGTATAATTAGCAAGTATATGTTGATTATACATTTATTAAACACACATTATACAACAATGATACAATTTTTAAACACATAAATTCAGGGTTACATAATCTATACAACAATAATACAATTTCTCTACACATGATACATATTCTATACATATACATTAATGATACATATTCTATACAATAATGATACAGTTTCTATATAGATGCTGAAATTAGTTGAAAAAATGCTATGATTTAAAATTATTTTAAATAAGTTAAAAATATATTTTTAGCTTTTTGGGTCACCTGATGTCAATAGTTTGAGAAGAATTTTGGTTAGCCTGTTTGACCAAACTTTTTTTTCTCCAAAAATATTTTTTAATAAAAAAAGTGCTTATTTGAAAAAACTGAGGTATTTGGTCAAGATTTTAGGAGAAAATACGTGCTTTTTAGGAATAGCAGAAGTAGTTTTTCAGAAACTAAAAAAACTGCTTTTGCACAGAAGCACTTTTGAGAAAAATACACTTAAAAACACTTGGCCAAACAGTAATTGCTTCTCAAAAGTGCTTTTTAAATTTAGGCTTGTCAGGATCTAGGCTGGGTCAGGCTTGTTCATCGCATTCGCGACTATCCTGTCATGTTCGTGATGGTTTTAGACCGGGTAGGCTTGTGTTTGGGGGTCTTCTCGCGAGCGCAAAGAAAGGCTGTTCAGAATCAGAACTTAAAATCCCAACTTCGGGATTCATATTCTCATATTTTCCACTTAGAAGCTCGATTTCGAGAGACTTGAAGAGACTTTTGCAAGAAATATCAATTGGGTAAGATTTCAAACACCTTTTCATGATTATTTCATCATTTAATAAGATTTTTCATGCTAAGATTCTTGAATTAAGGGAGGTAAAATGGAGATTTGAAACCCTAGGCTTGAAATTGGTTTTTCTTCGATTAAACATGAATTAGCGGATGGATTTCACTCATTTGTGGTATGTAGACTCCATAAGTAATGGGTAACTGATTTTGCACTAAATTTTCTATTTTGTCATTTGTGGCTCGGGATCTTATTTTGGGTGACTTTTTGGGTTCAGATGTAAAATATGTTAATATGGATATCATTGGATTCATATGACTTCCTAGAATAATATTATGACCTTATTGAACCCGATTTTCCTATGAAATGACTATTTTGCCCCTCGAGGTTGGGAATGGGTTTTGAACTAACCTTTCTACCCGAAATTCTTCTAAGACTTTTATGGGTATCTTTCGAATCTTGTTTTAATGTAAAATTCATAATCGTTAGACTTTGCTTATTCTGAGATATTCTGGAAGAAGAAAGCTCGAGTTGGATAGTTCATATCGTTTGTTTGGCCTTCCAGGTAGGTTACAGTTTACCTTCTGGTTAGACTTCGGTTAGCGAAACATATATAAAGTTAGTTACTGTCAGAGAAAGCATGTACGCCTTAGGGTATGAAGTTGGGATGGACTACTTAGGTTGGTATTGTTGACTGAATTATGGGCGTGTTGTCTCTTTGTGATTTATTGGCTTGCTGCCTAGTGTTTTAATCGGATTTGCACTTAGTTGCCATATCGTGATTGTGATATAGTTGTCCCTCACTTATCTTGGTATTATCATGGATAGAAGAAGGGCTTGACCTGATAGTGATATTGTGATATGTGTCCATATGTGGCACGATTAGGATTTGAGTATGATTTACACTTGAGATTGATATATGCATACTATTCATACACCTTCTACATGATTCATTGTTGTGAACTATGATTTTATATTAATGATAAGAGGGAAAGTGAAACATCATAAGGTGTTATGTGGGCTTGTCGCCATATTTGCTATGTTTGTGACTTGTGATTGCATTCATCTCTCTCTTGATATCTCACTTATCATCGAAAATGGAAGAATAATAAAAAATGGCTTGAAATTGTGAAGTGTACTTTATGACAAGTGTAATTGATATCATGCATGACACATATTCTTATTTCATATGATGATTTATTATAAACTGAGATTGGAAATGATGATAAAATGAAATAGTGTAGCCTCTGAGGTCTTTTCCAGAGAGCGTAAAAGAGAGATGAGTGTCCGATGCATGAGGTTTTTATCGGGATTGTGAAAGTGTCTGATGTTTGAGGTCTTTGCCGGGATCATGAGAGTGTCTGATGCCCAAGGTCTTTTACCAGGATCGTGAGAGTGTCCTATGTCCGAGGTCTTTTGCCGGATTGGGAGACTGATACATGGACTTCGTGTGTCCCCCATGGGTCATGACTACTGGGATGTAGAGATATTTTTCCCGGAGTATGTGTATACGGAGATTACATTTGGCCAGTGCATTTGCATTGTATCACACATACATCCATACTACATCTACTCATGTCTTTGATTCTGGTTATTGTATTCATTGTATTTCATGATGAGTTTCAATCTTGATTCCTTGATTGATGATTCATTTGATATGTTGTGTGCTTGTTAATCTCTTACCTAGACATATGATGGATTCGAGGACTAGAGGTTTCGCTTAGTCTATGACTGTAGACTACTGATATCTAGTGTGATTCACATTACTGCAAGTCTTAGTGGATGTGCTTAGTGATTAATTCATTCTCGTATTTCTTGGATTCTGATTGAATACTCTATACTTAGGTTGTTTACTCTTGGACTGTGATAGTGTTTGTACTTGATTGCGAGCATGTTTATTATTCAGTTTGTTCCTTTATATATGTTAGCTAACTGTTGTTGGCCTATGATACCTATCAATGCATAGTATTTGTACTGATACAACTCTTGCTATACCCTTTTCGGGTGTAGAGTTTTTACAGGTTCATGAGCGAGGTCCGATTAGCATTTAAGGATCTCATGGAATTCATCTATACTTTTCTATTTGTTTTTCATTCTAAACAAAAGTTGTATTCAGGTTGTGGTTGTAACTTTTGTTTCAGTTGTATACTTAGAAGCTCTTGTACTATTTAGATCAGATTTCGTGAGTAGTTATTGTATTCCGTATAATAAGTTATTTATGTTTTTAGACTTCTATTATTCTTATTATTTATTTATTTATGTTGTTGGATGAATCTGTAAAGGACAGATTTGCCTATCAGGAGAAAATAATAGGTGCCCACACAATCAGTGATTTGGATTGTGACAGTTGCTTAACAAAATATGCGGGCAATAGATTTAGAAATGAGATCCAAGCCATCTCCTTTGAAGTTTCCTCATCCACTTTAAACTTTAAATCATATATTAATTGTCTCATTTGGTATGATAGACCATCTCTAGCCTTGATATAATATGCCCCCTTTGAAGATGAAAAAAATAATCCCCTTGATTATTTTCATTGATTGAATAAATATATATACAAGTTACAAACCTTCTTCGACCATAATTCTAACTATATAATATGGTAAGTGTATATCCTAATTATGGTAAGTGTATATCCTAATCTAGGTAACAAATATACTACAATATACACACAATATACTTTCCTTAATATACAAGATTTGTTCATCGATTTTCGCCTCTAACTCCCGTGATGGGTCGGGCAGACGCATCGCCGCATCGTTGCTTATCGCCGAGAGGCCCAACAGCCCTGGGTGGACGCATCGCCGCACCGCCGCTATCGCCGAGAGGCCCATCGTGGTCGGGCCGCTGCTACACCGCCGCTAGCCCATCGCTTCACCCATTGATATATATGTGATATACACTGCTGTATATTCAGTGTATATCACCTGTATATTGCTCTGTTTAACACACCCCCGCAGTCATAGCGGGCGGTTTTCGAACGCTGAGACTGTCCCTAAAATCTTCAAAGAGAAGCGCTGGTAGACCCTTTGTAAAGATGTCTGCAATTTGATAACGAGACGGGACATGGCATTCGCGAACTTGACCCTTTGCAACCTTTTCACGGACAAAGTGAATGTCCATTTCGATATACTTGGTGCGTTGGTGTTGAACGGGGTTACCTGAAAGGTAGATGGCATTAACGTTATCGCAATATACCAAGGTTGCCTTCTGAATGGGACAATGAAGCTCCAAAAGCAAATTACGTAGCCAACATGATTCGGAGACCACATTCGCTACCCCTCGATATTCTGCCTCGGCACTTGCACATGATAGAGTTGCCTGACGTTTTGCTGACCAGGAGACCAAGTTGTTACCAAGGAACATACAGTATCCAGAAGTCGACCGTCTGGTGTCGGGACAACCACCCCAATCAACATCCGTGTAAGAGACAAGTGTGGATGTAGATGAAGGATACAAGTGCAACCCATAGTCTAGTGTCCCATGAATATACCGAATGATGCGTTTGATTGCATTCATGTGCTCAACTCTAGGATCATGGATGAATAAACACACATGCTGAACCGCATATGTAATATCTGGTCTGGTAAAGGTAAGATACTAGAGGGCCCCTGCAAGACTGCGGTAGCGGGTCGGGTCCTCGTATGGTGCACCTGCTGCGGCACTTAGCTTTGGGTTTGCATCAACTGGCGTGGAAGTGGACTTACAGGATGACATCCCAGCCCTCTCTATGATCTCAGCAGCATACTTTCGTTGAGACAAAAACTAGCCACCGGAATGACGCTTGACGACAATCACCAAAAAATAACTCAAAGGCCCCAAGTTTTTCATAGCAAACTCAGAACTGAGCATGGTCATGATAGACTGGCGTAAGGCATCGGAAGAGCCAGTCAGGATGATATCATCCACATACAACAAGATGTAGGCCAAGGACGAACCACTGCGGTAGATGAACAAGGAATTATCTGACCTGCTGTGAGTGAACCCAATAGTGGAAACAAAGTCAGCAAACCTCGTGTACCAGGCCCTTGGAGACTGCTTAAGCCCATATAAGGACTTTTTCAACAAACATACATGATGAGGACGGTTTGGATCCCTGAAACCCAACGGCTGATATATATAGACTATTTCATTGAGATCACCGTGTAGGAAAGCATTCTTGACATCCAACTGATCAATTGGCCAAGTTTTTGAAAGAGCCAAGCTAAGCACAGTGCGAATGGTAGCCGGTTTGACCACCGGACTAAACGTCTCACCACAATCTATCCCAACCTGCTGAGTCTTACCATCACCAACAAGTCGCGCCTTATGTCGAGCAAAGGACCCATCTGAATTCTCCTTATGAGCAAAAATCCACATAAACCTGATAACATTAATACCATATGGACGGGGCACCAACTCCCACATCTTATTATCAATAAGAGCATTATATTCATCAGTCATAGCAATTTTCCAATTAGGGTCATTTAATGCGGACACAGGATTGCGGGCAAGGGGATTTAGAGACATCGAGAATGTAAATTAAAATGTCTTTTAGGTGTAAAAATACTCCGCCGACTTCGAGTGACCTGGTCTATAACTCGAGGACGAATTGAGGAATTTTGGGAATTTTCGGGCTCGGACGGGTGGCGGCAGTGGGCTCGCTGCCCAAATCGGTAATCTTCTTTGGACTCGTGGTGGACCAGTAGTGGGGCCGGATCGCCCAATTTAGGAACTGCTCAGTGGCTGGAATTATCGGGCGACGCAGATCTTGTGGGTCCGGCAAGGCGATGGGCCTTGGAGGATTTAGGGTGCGGGAGAGGTCCGAAAAATTCCGAATAATATACGGGGATATTTGGTCATCCAAAAAATTATACGACTTAGGCTCGGGAGTATGAACTTTCGTAAAAGGGAATTGGGTTTCATAAAAAATGACATGGCGATTTATTATGATTTTCTTGGAGGATAAATCAAAACACTTATAACCACGATGATTCGACGGATAACCCAAAAATACACACGGGGTAGACCGAGCCTGAAGTTTGTTAATTGTGGTGGATGGGAATAACGGATAACACAAGCACCCAAAAATCCGAAGATGAGAATAAGATGGGTTCTTATTATATAGGATTTTGAGGGGGAAGAATATGTCAGACCTTTAGAATGAATTATGTTAAGAAGATATGTGGCCATTTGTAGAGCATGATGCCAAAAATATGGAGGTATGGAGGCATGAATTAGGAGAGTTCGGACAATGTTATTGATGGAACGAATTTTGCGTTCGACCTTCCCATTTTGTGAAGATGTATGAGGACACGAAAACCGAAAATTGATCCCATTTTTAGCACAGAAATCCCGGAACTCCCTATTGTCATACTCTTTCCCATTATCACATTGAATATTTTTTATTTCTCTTTCGAATTGAGTACGAATGAACGCTCTAAATTGGATGAAGACGGAAAACACTTGTGATTTATTCGCAATTGGAAACGTCCACAAAAATCTAGAATAATCATCTAAAAAGAGAACATAATATCGATGACCCAATGAACTGAGAACAGGAGACGTCCATAAGTCGCTATGAATAATCTCAAAAGGCATTGAAGTATGAGAATTGGAGTCTACAAATGGCAACTTACCAATTTTCCCTAATGAACAAGACTGACAAAGTGGAGTACGACTCGTACCCTTACAGGAAATAAAGCTATTTTTCTCTAAAACTGATAAAATAGAAGATCCCGGATGACCCAGACGAGCATGCCACATGGAAGGAGAGATGACTGCAAAGGTTGACGGCAAGGTTTGACTCGATGGACTGAAACCAGGCATGATAGGATACATATCCCCCCTACTATCACACCTCATGAGATGACTCCCCGTCTTGAAATCCTTCACAGAAAAACCAAAAGGATCAAATTCAACGGAAACGGAATTGTCAGTAGTGAACTTCCGGACATACACTAAATTTTTAATCAATTTATGAGCATGTAAAGTATTTTTCAAGAGAAGGGGTGGATTGGGGGGAGACAACGTTTTCTGACCATAACTCTGAATTGGAATAGAGTTGCCATTACCATCAATTATACCCCGAGGGGTGCTCAAATTGGAATAAGAGGAGAGAGTACCTGATTCGGAAGTCATGTGAGTAGTTGCCCCAGTGTCCATGTACCAATTTGGGTCCGGTTGAGTCAACCCCAACGTGTGCATTGCGGCCTCGATATCAGTCTGAGTGGGGCCTGCTGCATGATGGGCCTGCGGTGGTCGGGGCCCAAGAACTCCGGGCCGTGGTGTACCTGGGCCATAGGCCGCCGGGCCGGCGATGGGCGCCAACGCGGGTATTGGGCTGGACTGTTGGCGACCACCGGCCGAAATCTGGCCGATGGATGGTACGGGTTCCACTGCCATGGGCCCCACTGCTGGGCCCATGGCGGTGGTGGGCCACTGTACCCTGGATGGGACCCACCGCCTGCTTGTTTACCACCGGAACCGCCACCAGAACCGCCGCGTTTGCCCCCGCGATTTTTTTATTATTTTTGCGATTATTCTTGCCGCCACCATTATTATGGTTTTGGCCCGAATTATTAACAAAACCCGAAGGACTAGGAGAGGACGCCACCATGACAATTGGGCTTGCTCCGGTAGCCGCCTTTTTAGCCAAACCGGCTTCTTCCAACTTCAGCATGGAGCGGGCTTGATGGAAGTCGGGAAGAGGGTTGCTTTGGCGAAGGAGAGTTCCAACACCATTATAGGCCTCCGAAAGACGGGCAACCAACTGTAGAACTAGACGATTATTTGTTACTGGTGCGCCAACATTACGGAGTTGATCCGCCAACTCATTTAGTTTCTTGCAATATGCAGAAACGTTCGGAAATTCATCCATTCGAACGAGAGAGAATTTCTGCTCGAGTGTGACGACACGGGAATGTTGGTTGTCTTGGAATATGTCACGCAATCTATTCCATGCAGCCATAGCCGTGGTATCCGGCTCAATAATCGTGTGTAGAAGGTCCACCGAAATAGTGGCGTATATCCACCGAAGAACGGTAACATCAAGTGTAATCCATAACTCAGGATCCTCAGCAGGAAGGGGTCTAGCGGGAGGAATGATGTGATGAAGAACTTGATAAGATATAGCGTGAATTTTAAACAACTTCGCCCACGTCGCATATTGGACGTTTTCCATCTCAAGGACAATAGGGATACTGCTCTTGATATTGGAAACCGTGAGGGCAGGGTGAAAATTGTTCTTAGACATATTGAAAGAACAAAGAAGAAAGGAAAATTTAAGAGAGGTGTTTTTTAGAGCGGAAGACGAATTTTGGAAGAGAAACCCGAGGAGGGGAGGGGGGGGGTGTCTCGGCCAAAGGTAGGCAAAAGTTTGAGAGAAAAACTTTTGTTTAGACCTAGTCTCTTGATACCATGAAAGAAATAATCCCCTTGATTATTTTCATTGATTGAATAGATATATATACAAGTTACAAACCTTCTTCTACCATAATTCTAACTATACAATATGGTAAGTGTATATCCTAATTATGGTAAGTGTATATCCTAATCTAGGTAACAAATATACTACAATATACACACAATATACTTTCCTTAATATACAAGATTTGTCTACTGATTTTCTGCACTAACTCCCGTGATGGGTCGGGTCGACGCATCGCATCAAGCTTGTTATCGCCGAGAGGCCCAACAGCCCTGGGTCGACGATCGCCGCACCGCCAAGCTATCGCCGAGAGGCCCATCAGGGGCTGGGCCGTTGCTACACTGCTGCTTAGCCCACTGCTTCAGTCCATTGATATATATGTGATATACACTGTTGTATATTCAGTGTATATCACATGTATATTGCTCTGTTTAACAGATAGATTTATGAAATCCTCCACCAGTGTGAGTCTAATCAAAACATGACGAACTCTAAAAAATCCACTTGACAAGCACCTTTTATACCACATTGAGTCGGTATAAGCTTCCTTAACTCCTCCAAATCAGGCCACCCGTATGAGAATATACCAATCACAGCATATTGTAAATTCTGAATTTCATCCATTCTTGTCATTTCTGCCTCTGTCCACGTAATCGTAGGTACTCCTTGTACATATTGGATCTTCTTCTCCGGAATTGGTTCAATATGCTTCTTTCGTTGCATGTCTGAATTCAAAACCCTTGGCTGCAAAGAGGAGGCATAACTAATTGTTTGATCCGCTGGGTTAGGATTTATAATGGGGTTCTGGTTGGTGTTTGAACTATTGTTTTGCGATATAGAGTTTGTTGCTCGTGCATGAGATGGTAAGGGAGGAAATTGGGATAAAAGAAAGGGTGTACCCGCCGAGCCAACCACCACATTGGACTGACCGACAGTGTTAGCCGCCATATTGGTGGATTAGGGCTGGGTTAGGGTTTGCATGAAATTCGGAGCAGAGGGAGCGTTTCTGTTTTTGAGTGGGTTCTAATGGCTAGTTTTTTTTTTAGATTGGTTTGACAACACAATAATGCGAAATAAGCTTTTTGAATAAAATACATCTAAACTATTATTATTTCTCAAAGTTTCACATTCCAACTATCAGTTGTTCCATTTTTCTACATGAACTATCATCATCTATGTATTAAAACACATCTCGAAACTGACTAGACCATCTATTAATTATTCCCTTTTCTTACATGAACTATCACCATCTACTTAAACATGTATGTTTTAATACATAGATGGTGATAGTTCAAATAGCTATAAAAAGGAAATAACTGATAGTTGGGATGTAAAAATCTGGAAAAGTGATAATTTAAGTATATTTTAGACCATTAACTCTTTTGAATAAAGAACCATCAGCATGAGATCAGTGAATTCATTCCATGTGACCACTGCTATAATTTCTTTGTTCCTCGTTTTGTCTTTTTCCATGTTGTTGACGTAATTGATAATGTTAGATTCTCATGAGTACCTACATTAATAAGGTCAATGTTGTCAACTTAAATAGTACTACTACTTACTTATTAAGGTGTGAACTGCATTTTTAGTAGTGGAAATTATAACTTGATTTAATCAATCGGATTCAAAAGTTTAGATATTTATAACCTCCACCAAGGTGCTTCATTCATATATACATGTATATGTATACTAATACAGATCCTAAATAGTAGATTGTACTACAACACATACTAAGACGGAATCAATTTTTTTCCCATAGGTTCTGGATCATATTAAATTTTACTTATTGGATTCTGGGTAACTACTAGTATGGCTCCTCCCCTACACATTTAAAGTTATTTTTTTTGCACACGATACAGTTGTGGATTTGGTAGTAATTGTATGAAGGCCATTGATAAATAGTCATGATGATTCAAGGATCACGTTTCAAAAATACTCTTAGATGTTTTCTATGGGACCCAATTAATTACTAGGCGCTTGAAAGTTTCCATACTTTTGATTAAATCATTTAATGTGCAGAAATATTAACTCGATTAATTTGAACTAGCATTGTAACAAGTCCATTATTATGTTAGTGCTCTTATTAAAGAGGAATTCATTCTCTTGACTTAAATTCAAGACGTTTGATTAAGGACGAAAAAACTTCTCCAAATTTACCCTACTATTATAGCTCCAACTAATGGCTAGTATAGTGCATGGTGCATGGGATGAACTCCTATACTCCTCTGCTGTTGATTCAAAGATTAATCCAATGCATGTATTTAAAAAATACTGTAAAGTGTACTGTGTATATCATGCATGGAGTCATGATGATCCCAACTCCAACTTGGTTGGGCTCACCGGTCTGCTTGTTCTAAAGTTTAAGTTTAATTTTTTCATGTGCATTGAAAGTCTTATTCCACTTCTTTTTGCAAAAAAGTTGGGTTTACACAATAATACTGTAAGTTCATGCAAAGATAGTGATAACATTGAATATTTTGCTCTTTATTTTGATCCTAGACTAATGATTTAGCTTATGAAACTGTGGATAATACTTGCAACACGATAAGCATTTACCTTTTCCCTTTATGATTGCAAATTAAATAAAGAAAAAAAAGTGCCTCAAAGACATAACTACATGCACCTTATGCCTCAAGTATGTGAGTCATTAATTATTACTCTAACTTACACTTATATTCAGTCATCACTTTGATTCATACAAAGATTGGGAATAATTTACATGACACTCTTAAAAGATCTTTTGACGGCATATTATGGATGCAACGAATTATTTTAGTTTGAAAGTGTGGAAAAAATAGAATGAATTAGAACAGTAATAAATAGTGGAATTGGCATATAAGTACCAGTCAGTCCAAAGGCAAGAAAGGTCAAGTTCCCTTATTGGCACGGTTTGACAATTTAAATAAAATATTTGACAAATTGTAACCACTCACCTCCAAAAGAAAATAAAACTGAATTTTGTTTACACAATGCACGTACTAGCTCTCTCACACATTTGGGGAGAAAACTAAACCAATTTCACTCACAGTAGACGCACAAACACTCACCGATACTCTGATATCTACACATTCCTTCCCCCAAAAAATTGAATTGAAGCTTATTTGCTATTAAAATCATATAGGAAGTACTATTTGGTGCTTATAACGATAATTCTCTAGTGATTTAGAAATATGAAATTTGAAGGAGGACCTGAAAACATCATTAAAGATCATTTAAGTTTTGTTTGATTTTTTTATATGCGCAATTATAATTTATTTCGATTGAGTGATATCGGGTTTTATTGGAAACATCTTAAGGAGCTTAAGTGTTAATTTTGAATGTGTTTAGAGACGATTTGAGCTAATTTTTAAATTGAAAATTTGATGTTGAAGACGAGTACTCCATCCGTATATATCTTTCTTGTATATCCATGTATCTCCTATAATAACGTATATCGATTTATATTCAGGAAATTACATGTGTGATATACACAGTATACACACTTGATATAAATTGTTATAATGATATTTTCAATGTCAATTTCAGGTCTGAATTTTGACTCCAATCTTATCCAAATCACTTCTAATCTATCTCAATAATGTATATAACCTCATTCATGTGTTTACAGCCTAGTCTAATCGTACCCACTCAAAAAACAGGGAAAATAATTTTTATACTGAAAAGCAGAATCAATTTTGAACAGAAAATGTGCCGCATGCAAATAGGAGTTTCCAGAGACCTACCATTTTTTTCAGGCTTTAGAGGACTACCTTGAAAATTTTATGGGTTATTGAGTGAAATCTGGATGAGAATTTTCACTTCCTTGATTTTTCCGTTTGTTTTGAAAGAGTTCGCTAACGAATGCCAATATTTTTGGGGTACTATTGTCACGCCTACTTCTTGGATAATTTTGTGCCAAAATCTAACATGATTGGTATATATGTACTAATTTAAAATATGCAATAATTCAAATGAGTAATACTAGTAGGCATTTGGACATAAATCAATTTATATTTAAATTAATTTTATGTATCGACATGAAGTCATCCTTTAAATTTTGTGAGTAAAAATTTGAAGAGTTGAAAGGTTTTTGGTGACAAAACCTGGAGATACGAGAATGCTGACGTGAGTAACGAAAAAAAATAAAGTGACTTCTTGGTCACAATGATGGAATCCCTAAGATATTTAATAGATGTAACTTTAAAGGGCAGGACAAGGTGAAATTTTAAATTGCAAAAGTAGGAAGGGACGGTGGTGCAAATCCAATCAATATTTACCCACTCCCACTACTATATATAGAACCCCTCCTCCATGCATATTGGTAAAGCATTCAAAATACTAACAGCTAAAAAGCATCATGAAAACATTTCCATTACACAAACCATTATTATTGCCTTGTACTACTACTAATAGCTTGAAAATGTACTCAAAGTTTCTCTTTATATTTTTCTTTCTCTTTATCTCTACCGGTTCTTTGGCCTTTAATACCCTCGGAGGAAGAAAGATGAGCTCCCCGGAAACTGGTTCGCCTAGCGGAGGAAGTGGTGCGGCCCATGGGCCTAACTGGGATGCCAATTGGGGTTGGGGTTCAAGTCCAGGAGGAGGATGGGGTTATGGTTCGGGCTCAGGCCGGTCTCCTAATGGATTCGGCCGAGGCTGGGGGTTTGGTTCGGGGTCAGGAAGCGGTTCTGGCTCGGGCTATGGTTATGGTTCGGGAAGTGGTGGCGCTCATGGTGGTGGATATGGAGCCGGAAGTGGTTTGGGTGGTAGTGGAGACGGTTCTGGTTCGGGAAGTGGTGGTTCAGGTGGCTATGGTGGTGGTCGTTCACCATCAGCTTCCGAGCACCATGGGTAAATTAACACTTGTATGAGCTAGAAATATTGTGTACTGCGTAATATAACTATAGGAATGTATTATGACTCGAACTACGTGCAATATATAGAGTTTGATGTCTGGTAGTGCTATTTTATGTACTGACAATATATATATATATATATATATAGCTAATGTGGTATATGTATTAATATAAATTTCATATGCTCAAAAACGTTTAAACAAATAAATGAGTTCTTTTTTCCCCGTGAAGTTAAGATCATGTCTAGTGCTGGGCGGATGGCTACTGGTTCATCTGAACTATACAAATTCTAACTTTTCACGCATAATTTTAATATTACAAAGAGTTCAATATTAAAAATTTTAAAAGTTAGAATCTATTAAATTTAAATTCTTGATGCGCCTCTAAGTGGTGCATGTGACTGTGAATTGGGGTGTTTGTATTAAGGAGTAATGATGTACTTCCTTCGTCCTAATTTGTTTGACACTTTTCTCTTTTCGAAAGTCAAACGAATCTTTGATCGTATTTTTTCATGTCTTTTAAATATTTTAAACTATCAATTATGATGATTTATAGTACTTTTTACGTAGTTTCCGAAAATATAAATTTTATTTCGAAAAATTAAAAGATTCTATGTTCAAACACACGGTCAAAATTAAAAAAATTAACTTTCGAAAAGCGAAAAGTATCAAACAAATTGGACAAATGATGTATTTGGTATGAGGAGGCACAGAGAGAGCTAAGTTTCCAATTTTTAATTTATGTAATTAACGTGTGATGATTATGAGCACAGCAGGTAGTTTAGGCTCTAAAGAATGAAAAAAGTAACAAGAAGAAAGCGGGGGGGGGTGGGGGGGTGTGGGGAAAAGGGCCATTTGAAGAAATATTTCTGAGGTTGTAACTGCATGTACTTTCTTCACATGTTTGGCCAACTCTCCTAGAAAGTTCTCATCCTTGAATAGTACATGTAAAAAGATCTTTTGTTTGTTTCTTTTGTATTTTTTTAAAAGAGTGATCTTGCCTGAGGAGGCTGATCAAATCCCATCAGCAAGTTGTCATACTAAAGAGAGTACTATATATTCAATAGTATACTATTCCATATTGATAGACTCGTGTTGCGCCAAGTACGTACGAGAATGGAGGGGGGATAATTTCAAGCTTCAGTTATGGTGGAGTGACATTTTAAGGTGCTTAGCTGTGCAAACTTTTGTTAGGAAAATATGAACCAAAGACACAAAAAGACTAAAAGCGATTTTTTGATAGACTCGAGTTGCCAATTTTTTTTTTGACAACAACATCCAACATATGACAATGAAAATGTTATTTGAAAGATAGAATAATTTTCCTTAGGAATTTCTTTCATTATTCACAATATATATAGCTGTACAAGGTTGATTCCTAATATGGTACGAATCCTAACTTACCTTACAAAGGTTGATTCCCAATACAATTAGAATCATAAGTTACCTTAAATATACATTTATTATAATTACAAAATATACGGCGAATATTCTGAGAATATTCGCTAATACTCCCCCTCAGACGGAGCGGGAGGAGGCCGAATGCTAAGGCTGGATCGGAAGTCGGTGAAGAGCTGTCGCGGTAGTCCCTTTGTGAAAATATCTGCATACTGATACGAGGAAGGCACGTGTAAAATTTTGACCTGACCACGAGCAACCTTCTCTCGCACAAAGTGGATATCCATCTCAATATGCTTAGTCCGCTGATGTTGGACTGGATTATGAGACATATAGATAGCAGATATGTTGTCACAATAGACTATAGACGCCTTGCGTAATGGACACTGGAGATCCAAAAGAAGATTTCGGAGCCAACAGATCTCGGACGAACATTAGCAACTCCGCGATATTCTCGCTCAAAGACTGAACGGGACAACGTGGCCTGCCGCTTGGCGGACCATGAGATAAGATTATCCCCAAGAAATACACAGTACCCGGAGGTGGAGCGACATGTGTCGGGGCATCCTGCCCAATCTGCATCCGTGTAGGCTAGTAATTTGGTTGGGGTAGAGGGGTATAGATGTAAGCCAAAATCAAGTGTCCCTTAACATATCTGATAATACGTTTGAAGGCGGCAAAATGGGACTCTCGGGGGTCGTGCATGAACAGACACACCTGCTGAACGGCATATGCAATATCAGGCCTAGTGAATGTAAGATACTGAAGAGCACCTGCTAGACTCCGATATAGAGTGGTATCAGAAACTGACGCACCGTCATTGGCACTAAGCTTGGATTTTGAGTCCACCGGAGTTGGCATAATTTTACAATTTGCCATCTTGGCCCTGTACACTATCTCTTCTGCATACTTTCACTGACACAGGAACATATTGGCAGCAGATCTAGTCACCGATATACCCAAAAAATAACTTAGCTTCCCAAGTCACCATAGCAAATTCGGTTTGAGTAGAGCAATGATTTCATTCTTCAACCCGTCGATGAGGCAAGAAGAACAATATCGCCGACATATAATAGCAAATATGCAAAGGTCGCTACCTCGGTGAAAAGTGAAGAGAGAGGTATCACACCGCTACATACAAAACCAATTTGCGTAAGATACCTGGTGAACCGATCATACCAAGCGCGGGGGCCTGTTTCAATCCATACAATGACTTTCGAGACGACACACAAACCGTGTGGAGTCACGGATGAACAAAACCGTAAGGTGACGATGCATGTACACAGTCTCTTTCAAATCCCCATGAAGAAACACATTCTTGACATCAAGCTGATGAATTGGCCAATGCAAGCCCATAGCAATACTGAGAACAGTCCGAATAGTGGCCGGTTTAACAACCGGACTGAATGTATCACCACAATCAATACTCTCCTGCTGATTAGTGCCATTTGCAACTAGTCTTGCCTTATACCTCTCTAAGTCACCACTGTTTCTGAACTTGTGACAAAATAGCCACATACACCGGATAACATTCACACCAGCTGGTTTAGGTACCAAATCCCAAGTGTTCTTCTTGGTTAAAGGGTTAAATTCCTCGCACATGGCCGCATTCCAATTGGGGTCCAGTTTAGCTAGTTTTGGATTCTTTGGAATGGGTGATAAGGTTTGTGTGGAGAGATTGAATTAAACCTTGGGTTTGAAGATCCCGTGTTGTGCACGAGTCTCCATGCGATGAGGGGGCAGCAGTAGGAGGTCGGGACCGTTGTCGGATCGGTAGGCACCGGGCCGCGGCCAGTTAGCGATGAGTGTTGTTGCAGAAGCAAGAGACTCGACAGGTTATTGGATTTGCTGGACTGGAGGCAGTGTGGGTGGTGCATTGGACTCGACATGGTGCATCATGGGTGGTGTGGGAGTTGGACTGGGTGGCAGCATTGCTGCGGAAGCGGTCGAATGACACCTTTGTTGGAAGCGGCGATGGCGTCGGAGCGATGTTCTTTGCTAGTCTGATTTTGGATATTTGGGAGACAAACTCGGTTCATCGAGAAAGATGTAATCGGTGGTCTGAAATTTCCGGAGATTTGAAAAAGGAAAGGTTGTCTCGTTAAAGGTAACGTGACGGGAGACGATGATTTTGCGAGTAGCAATGTCATAGCACAAGTAGCCCCGATGATTAGGAGATAGACCAAGGAAGACACATGGAAGAGTGCGAGGGACAAGTTTGTGGTGCGATGGATGCTATGTCAGTAGCATAGACATCCAAAAATACGTAGGTGATCATATGATGGCTGCCTACGGTATAAGATTTCTGTAGGGGTTTTGTTTTGGAGTGTGCTAGTTGGTAAAATATTTAGAAGGGACTCTATCATTTTGACAGCATAAACCCAAAAAGGCGGTGGTAGGCAGGCATGAAACAGAAGTGTGCGGACCATGTTATTGATGGTACGTATAATTCTTTCAGCCTTTCCATTTTGGGAAGAAGTATAGGGATAAGAAAAATGGAAAACCATGCCTTGTTTAGAACAGAAATTGTGAAATGCCGAGTTATTAAATTCACGTCCATTATCACATTGGAATGATTTAATAGGTTTTTCAAATTGTGTCTTAATGAATTTTTGAAACTCGAGGAATTTTGCAAAAACTTCAGATTTGAATTTCAGTGGGTAAATCCAGACAAAATGTGAAAAATCATCCAAGAATACTAGATAGAATTTATGACCCAAAGAGCTAGCAATCAGAGATGTCCACAAATCAGCATGAACAATATCAAAGGGAGAAAAAGTAACACTATTTGATGACATAAAGGGAAGACGAGTATGTTTGCCTAGTGGACAAGAAAAACAGTGTTGGGCAATTTTCCCATTATTACATTGAATACGAGTAGAAGTCCTAAGAAAAGTAAAAACTGGGTCTCCGGGGTGTCCGAGTCGGTTGTGCCAAGTTGAGGGAGAGATCGCCGCAAGGGATAGAGGTGCTTGCGGTCTGACATCGGAAGATTGAGTGAATGGGTAGAGGTCTCCCACACTATTGCACCGTGTAAGAATTTTCCCCGTATTGAGTTCCTTCACAGAAAAATCAAAAGGGTCAAATTCGACAGACACATAATTATTGCTAGTGAATTTTCTAACAGAGATTAAGTTTTTAATAATGTTAGGTGTGTATAGGACGTGGTTTAGGGAGAAAGGTGGGTGTGGATGTTTGGTGTGTGTGTTACCGTAACCTTCAATTGGAATGCGATTACCATTGCCGACAGTAATAAATTGAGGACACTTTAGCCGACATAGTTGAGATAGGTTACCTGACGACCGGGTGAGGTGAGATGTGGCTCCGGTGTCCATGTACCAATTGTCGTCGGGCTGTTGAAGGTTCACAGTGGTGTATGCCTGGCCCAAATCAATCGGGGCCCGGTGTTGGTCTTCTTTGGCTGTCAGGTGGGCTCGCTGCCTGGTGGGCTGCCTGGTGGCTGGGCCGGGGCCCAACAGGCGATCAACCAACTGGGCCCAGGGCCCTACTGGTCAGATGCGGGCATGCAGCGAGGCTCGATTCTGCTGGTTGGGCCATCGCTGCCGCCGATTGGACCATCGCCGCTGCCGAGTGGTTGGTCGTTGTCCACCCACCGTTGCGTTGGCCCTTTCCGCGGCCTTGCCTTTGTTGTTGCGACCTCGCCGCCACGACCTCCACCGCTCGCTGCCGCCGCCGCTGAATCGCCGGTTGCCTGGCCGCAAGTGTTGCCATCCCGTCAACGGCTAACGCGTTTTGATTATGTTCCTCTTGTTTAACACGTCTAGTTTCTTCCAACAATAGTTGTGAACGTGCCTTGTTGAAACTTGGGAGAGGGTCGGCTTGTTGAATCATTGTTGCGAGTGTGTCATATTCACCTTTCGGTAAACCCGTAACAAGTTGAAGCACCATCTTGGTTTCTGAAACATGAGTCCCGACGTTAGATAGTTGATCGGTTATGAGTTTCAGTTGCTTACAATATTCGGACATGTTGTTAAAATTCTCGAGGCGGGTATTGTTGAATTGCTCTTCCAAATACACAGCCCGAGTATTTTTATTGTCTTGAAAGATTTCTTCTAGCCGGACCCAAAGTTCACGTGCCGTAGCACCTGTTTTCATGATAGTGCATAACAAATCTTTGGAGATGGTGCCATAGATCCATTGTTTGACGATGGCGTCAAGACGCCGCCAGATTGAGTCTGTAACATCGGTGGGACGAGGAACAGATTCGTCAATGTGATCGAGCACGTTGTATGCACATGCATGAATGTAGAATAGTTCCATCCACATGGAATATTGACAGTCTTCTTGGTCAAGAATTATAGGGATAAAATTCTTGATGTTGTTAACGGCGAATGCCGGATGAAAAGAAGATACTGAACGTTGAGAGGGGTTTTCAAGTGTGCCAGTGGATGAAACAGAATTTGTGGGGGAAGACATGGTTGCCGCCTGTCGAGGGAAGGGAATTTTCTGGTTTGGCCGAAATATGGAGGAAGAAACCAGATTTTTTTTTCTTTCTGTGAAAGCAGAAAAAAATTCTGATTTCGGCCGGGAATGAGGATTTAGGTTTTAGGCTCTTGATACCATGAAAGATAGAATAATTTCCCTTAGGAATTTCTTTCATTATTCACAATATATATAGCTGTACAAGGTTGATTCCTAATATGGTACGAATCCTAACTTACCTTACAAAGGTTGATTCCTAATACAATTAGAATCCTAAGTTACCTTAAATATACATTTATCATAATTACAAAATATACGGCGAATATTCTGAGAATATTCACTAATATTGTTGATAAATGCCTTTCTTCTTGTGGTGGAGATTGTTTGGAATTGTATGCAAACGACTTTAGTTGATATGCTTAAGTTTTTAAATTTTTATTCTAAGCAAATAGTGAAGAAATTCTATAAGGAAAGTAAGAATTCTCCATTTGATTTTTTGTGTAAAAAGTTGGAGAAGAAAGAGTTGGAGAAAAGTTGCAAAAGAAGAAAACTCTCTTGTGCAAAAGTAACCTTAGGAGTTTCAGAAGTTGAATCCAAAAAGAAGACCTCCATTAGTTATATATTACTTGGTGGTGGCAAAATAATGAAGGGATACGTTCTTTCATTTAAAGACGCCTTTCAGTTTTAAAAACTTCAAATTATATTTAAGCAATCTGTAACTCTTTAGTGAATTTTAATTTTTATACATTGACCGTGTAACTTTTTTTTTTATTTTATCGGATAAAATTAAAAGATAACTATTTGTAATCATCCACTATTGAGAATACTAATTAGTAACTTGAATATAAGATCGACATGTAAATTATGTAACATATATTAAAATATAATGGAGTTTTAATATTCTTTACCATAACAGTAGTGCATATATAATGAAAACTTTTCAATAGACAATTTTAAAAACAAAAACCAGGCTTCTTTAAGAAAGTTTCGTGGAAAAGGTTATTTAAAGGATTTTTGTCAATAGCAAATGGTAGGGAGTTGACTTTAAGTATTCAGAATCACTTGACCGTTGATGTCTGAAAGAAATAATCCCCTTGATTATTTTCATTAATTGAAAGGCTATATATACAAGTTACATATTTCCATAATAGGAAAAATCCTTTTCCTATTCTACTTCTAAATCCTTATTCTACCATAATTCTAACTATACAATTATGGTAGGTGTATAACACTAATTAAGGTATCCTTTTTATTACAATATACTACAAATATATATACCATATATACAATATCTTATTGGAACAATTTTCTAGCAAATCTGGCCGAGAGGCCCAAATTTCATCGCTATTGTTTAACACACTTCGTCATAGCGGGCGGCTTTGAACGCCGAGATCGTCTCCTAAAATCTTCAAAGAGAACATTTGGTAGACCCTTTGTAAAGATGTGCGCAATTTGATAACGAGACGGGACATGGCATACGCGAACTTGACCCTTTGCAACCTTTTCACGGACAAAGTGAATGTCCATTTCGATATGTTTGGTGCGCTGGTGTTGAACGGGGTTACCTGAAGGTAGATGACACTAATGTTATCGCAATATACCAAGGTTGCCTTCGAATGGGACAATGAAGCTCCAAAGCAAATTACGAGCCAACATGATTCGGAGACCACATTTGCTACCCTCGATATTCCGCCTCGACTTGAGCGTGACAGAGTTGCCTGACGCTTTGCCGACCATGAGACCAAGTTGTTGCCAAGGAACATACAAAGAGGGCAGTCGACCGTCTGGTGTCGGGACAACCACCCCAATCAACATCCGTAGGAGACAAGCGTAGATGTAGCCGATGGATACAAGTGCAACCCATAGTCTAGTGTCCCCGAATATACCGAATGATGCGTTTTATTGCATTCATGTGTTCAACTCGGGGTCATGCATGAATAAACACACCGCTGAACCGCATACGTAATATCCGGCCTGGTAAAGGTAAGATCTTCGGAGAGCCCTACAAGATCGCGATACCGGGTCGGGTCCTCGTATGGTGCACCCGCCGCACTTAGCTTTGGGTTTGCATCAATCGGGCGTGGAAGTGGACTTACAGGATGACATCCCAGCCTCTCGATGATCTCAAGAAAGATACTTCCGTTGAGACAGAAACAACCCACCTGAATGACGTTTGACAGCAATTCCTAAAAAGTAACTCAAGGGCCCCAAGTCTTTCATAGCAAATTCAGAACTGAGCATGGCCATGATAGACTGGCGCAAAGCATCGGAGGAGGCAGTCAAGATGATATAATCCACATACAATAGAATATAGGCCAAGGACGAACCACGACGGTAGATGAACAAGGAATTGTCCGACCTGCTATGAGTGAACCCAATAGTTGAAATAAAGTCAGCAAACCTCGTGTACCAGGCCCTCGGAGACTGCTTAAGCCCATATAAGGACTTCTTCAACAAACATACATGATGAGGACGGTTTGGATCCCTGAAACCCAAAGGCTGATGCATATAGACTGTTTCCTTGAGATCACCGTGTAGGAAAGCATTCTTGACATCCAACTGATGAATTGGCCAAGTCTTTGAAAGAGCCAAGCTAAGCACAGTGCGAATGGTAGCCGGTTTGACCACCGGACTAAACGTCTCACCACAATCAATTCCAACCTGCTGAGTCTTACCATCACCAACAAGTCGCACCTTATGTCGAGCAAATGACCCATCTGAATTCTCCTTATGAGCAAAAATCCACATAGACCTGATAACATTAATACCATATGGACGGGGCACCAACTCCCACGTCTTATTATCAATAAGAGCATTATATTCATCAGTCATAGCAATTTTTCAATTAGGGTCATTTAATGCGGACACAGGATTGCGGGGCAAGGGGGATTTAGAGACATCAGAATGTAAATTAAAATGTCATTTCGGTGTAAAAATACTCCGCTGACTACGAGTGACCGGTCTATGACTCGAGGAAGAATTAATGGAATTTTGGGAATTTTCTGGGCTCGGGACGGGTGGCGGCAATGGGCTCTTGGCCCAAATCGGTAGATCTTTGGGCTCGATTTACGGACCAGTTCGAGAATTGGGCTGGACAGGCCCAATTGCTGGAACTGTTCAAAGGCCGCTTCTTTGGATGTGGCGTTCTTGTGGGGCCGGCGATGGGCCATTGGAGGATTTTGGGTACGGGATATCTGAAAAATTCGAATAATATACGGGATATTTGGTCATCCAAAAATTATACGACTTAGGTTCGGGAGTATGAACTTTCGTAAATGGGAATTGAGTTTCATCAAAAATGACATGGCGATTGATTATGATTTTCTTGGAGGATAAATCAAAACACTTATAACCACGATGATTCGACGGATAACCCAAAAACACACACGGGGTAGACCGAGCCTGAAGTTTGTTAATTGTGGTGGAAGGGAATAACGGATAACACAAGCACCCAAAAATCCGAAGGTGAGAATAAGAAGGGTTCTTATTATATAGGATTTTGAGGGGGGAAGAATATGTCAGACCTTTAGACGGAATTATGTTCAGAAGGTAAGTGGCCATTTGTAGAGCATGATGCCAAAAATATGGAGGTATGGAGGCATGTATTAGGAGAGTTCGGACAATGTTATTTATGGAACGAATTTTGCGTTCGGCTTTCCCATTTTGTGAAGATGTATGAGGACATGAAAAACAAAAATTTATCCCATGAGTAGCACAAAAATCTCGAAACTCCCTATTGTCATACTCTCTCCCATTATCACATTGAATATTTTTTATTTCTCTTTCGAATTGAGTACGAATGAACGCTCTAAATTTTATGAAGACGGAAAACACTTGTGATTTGTTCGCAATTGGAAACGTCCACAAAAATCTAGAATAATCATCTAAAAAGAGAACATAATATCGATGACCCATTGAACTAAGAACGGGAGATGTCCATAAGTCGCTATGAATAATGTCAAATGGCATAGAAGTATGAGAATTGGAGTCTACAAATGGCAACTTAACAATTTTTCATAATGAACAAGACTGACAAATTGGAGTACGACTTGTACCCTTACAAGAAATAAAGCTATTTTTATCTAAAGTTGATAAAATAGAAGATCCCGGATGACCCAAACGAGCATGCCATATGGAAGGAGAGATGACTGCAAAAGCTGATGGCAAGGCTGGACTCGATGGACTGAAACCGGGCATGATAGGATACAGATCCCCCCTGCTATCACACCTCATGAGATGACTCCCCGTCTTGAAATCCTTCACAGAGAAACCGAAAGGATCAAATTCAATGTAAATGTAATTGTCATTTGTGAACTTTCGGATGCACACTAAATTTTTAATCAATTTAGGAGCATGTAAAGTATTTTTCAAGAGAAGTGGTGGATTGGGAGGAGACAACGTTTCGACCATACCCTAGAATTGGAATTGAATCGCCATTACCAACAATTATTCCCGAGGGTGCTCAAATTGTAATAAGATGAGAGAGTACACGATTGAAGTCATGTGAGTAGTGGCCCCGGTGTCCATGTACCAATTTGGGTCCGGTTGAGTTAATCCCAACGTGTGCATCGCGGCCTCGATGCTCGATGCGAGTAGGGCTCGCATGATGTGCTTGCGGAGGTCGAGGCCCAAGAACTCCTGGCCGCGGCCGACCTGGCCCAGAATCGCTACCATCGGGCGCTGTTGGGCCATCGGCGATGGCCGCCACCGCCGGGCATTGGGCCTGGATGGTTGGCCACCCCACCGCCGGAATTTCCGCCGCCGCCGGTATGGGCCGCCGCCCACGGTCCCATCGCCATCGCTTCCATCGCCATGGGCCCCACCGCCGCCCTACGGGGTGGTGGGCCATCGTTCATTGGATGGGACCCACAGACGCGTTTCGACTACCGAACCTCCACCATTACCACCGCGTTTGCCTCGCGGTTTTGTTATTATTCTTGCGATTATTCTTGCCGCCACCATTATTATGGTTTTGGCCCGAATTATTAACAAAATCGACGGATTAGGAGAGGACGCCATCATGACAATCGGACTTGCTCGTAGAGCGCTTTTTAGCCAAACCAGCTTCTTCCAACGTAAGCATGGAGCGGGCTTAATGGAAGTCGGGAAGAGGGTTGCTTTGGCGAAGGAGAGTGCCAACCCCATTATAGGCCTCCGAAAGACCGGCAACCAACTGTAGAACTAGACGATTATTTGTTACTGGTGCGCCAACGTTACGGAGTTGATCCGCCAATTCCTTTAGTTTCTTGCAATATGCAGAAACGTTTGGAAATACGTCCATTCGAACGAGAGAGAATTCCTGCTCGAGTGTGACGATACGGGAATGTTGGTTGTCTTGGAATATGTCACGCAATCTATTCCATGCAGCCATAGCCGTGGTATTGGGCTCCATAATCGTCTGTAGAAGGTCCACTGAAATAGTGGCGTATATCCACCGAAGAACGGTAACATCAAGTGTAATCCATACCTCAGGATCCTCCGCAGGAAGGGGTCTAGCGGGAGGAATTATGTGATGAAGAACTTGATACGAGATAACGTGAATTTTAAACAACTCTGCCCACAGTGCATATTGAACGTTTTCCATCTCAAGGACAATAGAGACACTGAGCTTGTTATTGGAAACCGTGAGGGCAGGGTGAAAATTGTTCTTAGACATTTTTGAAAGAACAAAGAAGGAGGATAATTTTAAGAGAGGTTTTTGAGAGCGGAAGACGAGATATTTGGAGAGAAAAACCCGAGGGAGGGGGGGGGGGTTCTCGGCCAAAGAGGAGGCAAAAGTTTGAGAGAAGAAAACTTTTGTTTAGACCTAGTCTCTTGATACCATGAAAGAAATAATCCCCTTGATTATTTTCATTAATTGAAATACTATATATACAAGTTACATATTTCCATAATAGGAAAAATCCTTTTCCTATTCTACTTCTAAATCCTTATTCTACCATAATTCTAACTATACAATTATGGTAGGTGTATAACACTAATTAAGGTATCCTTTTTATTACAATATACTACAAATATATATACCATATATACAATATCTTATTGGAACAATTTTCTAGCAAATCTGGCCGAGAGGCCCAGCCCACTGCTATTGTTTAACAATGTCGAATTGAATTTGAAAAGAACAGACCATGAAAAACTGCTCTCCCGAAGGAAATGCAACATAAGTACATCCAGGTAGATTAATATAGATGGTATTAAAACCTATTATAAATCACAACATATGACACACTCAAGTCGTTTAAACATAATCTTAAATGTTCATCTCACATTTAAAATTTCATTTAAAACCATCTATAAATCTTCACCAAACTCCCCAAGAAGAATTCAATCTGTTTTAGGGCCGCGGCGGACGGAATTCCGGCAGCAACGGCGGTGGGAAGGGACTATCCCTGCCGGCAGGAAACAACCAGCAGCGATCGCGGCAGTGGCAACAACATCCGCCGTGGGCTTCCTACTCGCTGTAGGCTGCGTGGGCCCTAACGTCATGGGCCTCTCCTCCTAGCCCGTTTCTGACATACTCGTGGACTCCACCTCAAAACCGACAGGCCCACCCTAACATACTCAGCCCACGTCCCTAACAGGCCTACACAGCACAGGCCCCCCTGCCCTCAACTTATGCACCGACTGACATTGAGGCATCTATGAACACAATGTCACTCAACGCTCCAGACGAAAATTGGTATATGGACACATGCGCCACATCTCACATGACTGCATCACAAGGTACTCTCTCGTCTTATTCCAATTGAGTAATTTAAATCGGAATATTATTATTGGTAGTGGACAAGACATTCCCATTCGAGGTTTTGGTCATTCATCCTTATCCCCACCACATCCACCGCTAATATTATAAAATGTCCTCTATGTCCCTAAACTCATTAAGAATCTAATCTCTGTGCGACGTTTCACAACTGATAATAATGTTTTCCTTGACTTTGATCCTTTTGGTTTTTCTGTGAATGAATTTACGACAGGGAGACGAATAATGAGACGTGACAGCACCGGAGATCTCTACCCTATTTCAAACGCCGTCAACAATCCAGCCTCAGTTCCATCAACCTTTGATGCTCTTTCGTCTTCCTTATGGCACTCTAGATTTGGACATCCAAGAGATTTTGTTTTACGCTCCCTTAGAAAAAATAATGTCATTAATTGCAACTGTATTTCTAGGACTCCTATATGTGAATCCTGCGTTTTTGGGAAATATGTTAAATTACACTTTCTGCATCCATAAATTGTACTTTACTACCTTTCGATATCATACATAGTAATTTTTGGACGTCCCCTATTTTAAGTACGGTTGACCATCGATATTATGTGTTATTTTTGGACGATTATTTCAACTTTCTATGGACTTTTCCAATTGACAATAAATCCCAGGTCTACCTCAATTTTTTCTCATTTAGTGCTCTCGTAAAAACACAATTTGAAAAGAACATTAAATGTTTTCAATGTGATGATGACAGAGAATTCAATAATAATCAATTCAAACAGTTTTGCTACAGTAACGGTCTTACTTTTCATTTTTCCTGCCCTCACACCTCCTCCCAAAATGACAAGGCCGAACGAAAAATCCGAACCATAAACAACCTAATTTGTGCCCTACTTGCTCACGCCTCAATTCCCCCTCAATTATGGTATTACGCACTCTCCATGACCACATATCTCCTAAACATAATCCCAAACAAGTCTCTAGCTCATCGGCCGCCCACTCGAGTTCTGTTTCGTAGGAACCCCTCATACCAACACATGCATATATTTGAATGTCTCTGTTATCCTCTCCATCCGACACCTCACAAAATCCAACCCCGGTCTTCCCCGTGTGTGTTTCTAGGTTACCTTGCCAATCATCGTGGTTACTCGTGCTATGATTTGTCAAGCCGTAAAATTATTATTTCACACCATGTCCTATTTGATGAGTCTCAATTCCCCTTTGCCTCCCTAAATTCGTGACCTCGACATTCCTACGACTTTCTAGATGATGGCCGGAACCCTCTTCTAATTCATCATTTACATAGTCCATCGTCCCAGACCTCGACACCCGCCCCCACCTAGGATAGTCTGGGACACACTGCCCACCCGGTTCTGCCGTCGGTAGTCCAGAACAATCTATCCCAGGGTGATTCCGCGGCTGCCTCTCGGCAAACCTAGCATCGGTCAACCGGTCCCACCACCCCTGCCCTTCTTCCTCTTCCCGACAGTCCCACAGCATACCCCACTCCCATCCCGTATCCCGAGACACACTCTAAGACCATGGAAACCTGTGCCATGCAAGAAATTCATAAACCTAAACAACTGTTTAACCTAATTGGAAAGCCACAATGATTGACGAATATAATGCTCTTATTGATAATAAGACGTGAGACTTAGTACCCCGTCTACCTGATGCTAATATTATTCGTTCTATGTGGACTTTTAGACATAAAAAGAAATATAATGGTTCTTTTGAGAGGTACAAGACTCGTCTTGTAGGTGATAAAAGGTCTCAACAGGTGGGAGTGGATTGTGATAAAATGTTCAGCCCGATCGTAAAGCCCGCAACCATCCGAACCGTCCTCAACATTGCTCTATTCAAGTCTTGGCCCATTTATCAGCTTGACGTCAAGAACGCCTTCTTACATGGGGATCTTCATGAAACAATATTTATGCATCAACCTATGGGTTTCAGGGATCCTATTCATTCGTATTATGTGTGTCTGTTGTGGAAATCATTCTATGGCCTGAAACAAGCTCATCGAGCATGGTACTAGCGGTTCGCTGCTTATGTCTCATCTATCAATTTTTTTCACACAGCAGTTCCGATCATTCCCAATTCATCTACAACAATGGTACATACATGACTTACCTATTATTATATGTTGATGACATCATCCTCACCACATCATCTGATGCTTTCTGCCGGTCCATTATGTCTCTCATTTCCTCTGAGTTTGCTATGAAGGATCTGGGGCCCCTGTGTTTTCTTGGGCATCTCTGTCACTCGACATTCTGGCGGCCTATTTTTGTGTCAGAAGAAGTACGCCGAAGAGATCATTGACCGTGCATGAATGACATCTTGCAACCCATCCCACATGCCAGTACACACCAATTCGAAGCTCAGCGCTGATTCCGGCCTCTCATATTTTGACCCGACTCATTATCGTAGTCTGAATGGGGCCCTGCAGTACCTCACATTCATGAAACCTGACATATCCTATGCCATGTAACAAATCTTTCTACACATGCACAATCCGACGGAAGCACACATGCATTTTCTCAAACATATTTTACGATACGTACAAGGCACACTTCACTTCGGATTACATCTATACAAGTCCTCACTCACTGGTCTCCCTACTTATTCTGATGCTGATGGGGTGAATGTCCTGACACCCTACGCCACGTCTGGTTACTGCATTCTCCTCGGAGATAACCTATTATTTTGGTCTTCCAAAAGGCAACCTACACTATCCCGATCCAGTGTCAAAGCAGAGTATAGAGGTATCGCCAACGTCGTCTCTGTGTCTTGTTAGATCCGTAACCTTCTACTTGAGTTTCACTGCCCAATTCAAACGACAACACTGGTCTCCTGCGATAATATTAGTGCAATATATCTTTCCGGCAATTTCGTCCAATATCAGCGCACTAAACACATTGAGATGGACATTTATTTCATTCGCGAAAAAATGGCTCATTGTCAAGTTCGTGTCCTTCATGTTCCTTCCAGTTATCAGATTGCCGACATATTCACCAAAGGACTTCCGACATTCTATTTGATGATTTTTGAGCCAGTCTTAGTGTTCGTGAACCTTCCGCTTTGACTGCGGGGGGGGGGGGGGGGAATAGAATATTTCTCAAATATTCTTTCATTAATTGTATATCTCTTATTTTAGGTAGAATTGTATTCCTATTGTAATTAGGTCTCCTATTTTACGTAGAATTATATTTCCTATTGTAATTAGGTTGATTAGTTACCTAGTTTAAATATTCTTGTACTACTATATATATTGATCATTATTGATGAATACATTCAAGGAACATACTCCTTTAATAATAATGCTCAATCTAAGCAAATAATAATTTCTCAACTAATTCTTTTAGTTATTATAGTGGATATTGTCAATGCACCAATTTAGTATATACTATATGCAATGACGAAATCAAAATTTTCAGTAAAGGGGTTCAAAATATAAAAAAGTAAACAAATGAAAAAGATAAAAAAATTCGACTGTATGGGGTGAAATTTGGGAACAACAGGTGGATCAACCGAGAGCCGATGTGTGGAAGCCTTGACTCAGCTAGATCCGGACCTACATATATGTTCCTGGTTTCGCCTCACCGGCATGTTCGAATCATCATCCCTGGTGTGTCCAGAATTGGGTCTTTTTGGTATGGCATGAACTATCCCGTAGCCAAACAACCAATAGTGCCATTGCCACGGGATATTTTCTCCCGGTCTCAACTCCTTTTCCAACTAGACGTACTCCCAACAACTCCTTGCTTAAACGTCAATCAACCTCGAGCCTTATACTACTATTCGATGGGACGTTTGTACGGTATAGTAATCCTTTTACTTGTATTTTCATATTGAAAAGTCTCAAGTCTTGATCCATCAATATATCTTCTTGGAGAAGGAAGTGCATCTCGAATTCTCACTTGTAAATATTACACTACTAAAAAATGGAAAAAATCGACGTTCGATAATTTTTTAAAATATTTTCCTTAAAAGAAAACCGACGGAAAACCAATTTATTTACCACATCTCCTTGACATGCCCTTGGAAAAAGGACTTCAGTCGATATTTTTCCGCGCCAAAATTATAGTTATTTTTTTTATATTTTTTCTAAAATAAAGTGTCGGACTCCGTCAATTTTTTTATTTTTAATACAAAAAATGAATGAGTCCATCAAGTTTTATAGCGAAAAGTTATAGTTTAAGAATATTAATAAAAAATAATGAAAGTATTTGATCAAAGAACATGGGTGGTCTAGTGATAGAGTTGTCTAATACCAAGGTTCATACCTGTTCGATTCCAAGTTGCTACATTGTATTATTTTATTTAAAAAAGTAACGGAGTCCGTCATTTTTTTCTTTTAATTTTACATAACCGACGGAGTCCGTCGGTTTTAACTGACGAAGTAAAAACTAACGCGACCTAAACCGACAACCCATAGTCCGTCGGTTTTTGGTCGATTACACTGAAAAATCGAGGCAGTCCGTCCGGTTTGGCCGTCAATTTTGGACTGTTTTTTAGTAGTGAATCTTACACCATTGTTGCGCTCTCAGAAAATATTACAAGCTTATACTTAATTTCTAATTGTTGTCTTTTTACTTTATGTCATTTACACTCTTGCTTTTATATACATCTTGCGATTTAACCGCAAAAAAAAGTTTGATCAAACATAATTTACTTGTCTTTAACCTCTTTTATACAAATTTAATTGTTATCCTAAAATCACATTTTTAGTGGTAAACATTGACATGCACTATGTATACATAAAAACTAATTTTAACCTTATATATAATGGTTAGGATGAACCCTTCATCCCAATTGGCACCACCTCTAATCATGGGATTCTTACAAATCTATTATAAACCTGAATATAAATTTAATATGTTACATTGGTTCATACTAAACCATTTGCACAGTCTATTACCAAGTATGAACAATCTTATGTGGTGTTTGATTTATACTAAACCACCTGATGTGGGTGTTATAATAGATTGAGTTCTCTTTGAGGAATTTATACCTCAACTTTGAGGGAGTTTAGTAATGTAAGACGAAAGAAGCACAATTAAAGGTTAAAGGAACTTAAGTCAAACAATTCATAACGAAACAAAACATAAATAGTACAAAAGAAATTGACACGTAATAAAATAATAGCACACCCAAAAAAACTAATTTAACAATAAGTATGAATTAGAAAAAACAAGGAAAGAAAACTAGCTAGAATCAATTAACAAGGAAAAGAAAGGAAAAATAAACTAAAAAAGACTATATTTGAAATTGGGTACAAAATTGGTTATTTCGAAAAAGTTATCAATGTTTAAATTGAGTTACTGATATTGGTCATGTATGCAAAATCAATAACAGTAACTCAGCAAGTACAAAAATCCGAAGCACCTACTAAAAAATATTCAGCAATTTCAGGCCAATTTGTAAGCTTCAACAGTGGAGTTCTTCAGCTTATTCTTCGAATCTTCTACCTCAAATCAACTTTTTCAACCAATTCGATGCTTCAAGCTCCAATTTGAATAGAAAAGAACAGTTCATTTTATTTTTTTAAATTAAATTTCGCATGTGTAAGCCTTTTATTTACTAAGTAACGTAAAAATGTTCAACAAAACCAGGCCTAAACAGACCTGGCCCAAACAAATAACCAATACTAAACGTATTTGGCCCAAAACAAATAAAACAAAAGACAAAAATCAAAAATCAAAAATCAAAAAAGCAATTAGAAAAGTGCATCGGCTCATTTCGTCTTTGTTGCCCTACTGCTGCATCTCTCTGTTCGAATTTGTTCCTCTCTCTAGCAAAACAATGGCGTGAAGATGATGAATCGTGTAATTTAGTGTTGTGATACTCATATCATCACTAAATCTCTGATTTACGCCCTCAGGATGTGTCTCTAAATCAGGGCCAGCCTTTTGCCTTGTTGGGCTAGGGCGACGGCCCAAGGCTCCGAGGTTGGGCCCATAAAAATGTTCATCAAACGGATCGATGTTGGGCCCATAAAAAAATTAATTACATATCAATCAATTAAAGAGATAAACGAAAAAAGCCTCCGTATCTGATGAAGAGAATACTCTATTCTCCAGTGCACTTGTGAGTTTTTTCTACTCTCAATTAACGATATCTATTTTCCACTGCCATATCCACGAATTCCACCATTGTTGTCCTTGGATATGGTTCTTCTGGTGGAATTTCGACCACCATCGATCCGTTTAGTTTTTCGGTAAGACCATACTTAATTTATTTGATTCCAAGTCTCAACTGTTAGTACACGATAATTATGGGAGAAATCTCATATTATCATCTTCCACCATAAATCATGTAATTATTATCAATTAGTAATATTGTAATTATTAGATAAATCAATTAGGTAGTAATTAACATCTTGTATTTTATGTAACTTAGATTATTACTACATGCCATGATTGTATATATATTCTATGGATGAAATGAAATACTCAAGGAATCAATTCCAATATGGTATCAAGAGCCTAAAATTATTTGCCCTAAAAAAAATTTCTCTCTTCTCTCGGCTAACTTCTCCAAGCCGTAATCAACCTTATTCTTTTTACTCCATTCCTTTTATTTTTTCGACCACAACCTACCCTAATTCATAAACCAATTTCTAACTCCTAAACTACTCCACTACAAACCATAGCCGCCAAATATAACCCCCCCCCCCCCAAACCTCGGCTACAATATTTTCCTCTCCAAAAATTAGGGTTCTTTCTTCTACTTCCATCAAACTAAAATAATTTCTCTCCTTTCTTTGTTTGATTTCTAGTAGAAACTATGGTCGAAAAATAAACTTTTCATCCCGCTCTTGCCGTAAATAACGTCAAGAACTTTATCTCCATAACACTTGAAATAGAGAAAAGACAGTATACCTCCTGGGCAGAACTATTCAAAATTCACTGTCGTGCTTATGAGGTGATTGGCCATATCCTTCCGTCCGAGTCACCGTAGAATACCACTACGGTGGACAAGAAATTATGGTCTCGATTAGATGCTATAGTCCTTCAATGGATTTATGACACAATTTCAAATGATCTTCTCCATACCATCTTGGAGCCCAATTCTACGGCTCAACAGGCATGGGAACAATTGCAAAATATTTTTCAAGATAACAAAATTTCTAGGGCCGTTTATCTTGAACACCAATTTACGAATGTTAAATTGGATGACTTTTTCAACATCTCAGTCTATTGTCAAGAATTAAAGATGCTTGCGGACCAATTATCCAACATTGGTTCGCCCAAGGTGTTGTCCCAGTAGCTGTAGACTTAGAGTTTCTGATTGCCCAAATAGCTTCTTCCAAAGTGAGATGTCATACTGCTAGTCTATCCTCCATATTTTTACTGATTATGTTCACAATAAGCTTGTTAGTTACCTCGGTTTGTGTTAGGTAGATTTTAGTACTGTTTTAGAGTGTGTTCTAGGGAGTCTTTCATTTGTCTTTTAGTTGTTTTGTGCAGTATTATGCATGTGTTGTGTGTTTTCAGGTTTTAAGCGATTCAGAAAGGAATAAGGCGAATTCAAAGGAAATAGGCGGTTGTCAAGGACAAAAATGCATAGCTGGCCATAAGAAATGAGTCAAAGGAGCCCCGGGAAGCTCGGAAAGCAATTTAATCAAAGTTCGGAAGAAGAGTCGCGGCGCCCCACTGGTAGTGAGCAAGGATGTTTCAAAGATAGAATTAGCCGCAAGGCTAATAGCCGAAGTCGCGCGCTGACGACGTCAGGCAAATAAAAACCTAAATTTAACAAGGGCAAAAAGATCCATTTTAAGGGGTTTTCATGATATATATTTGAGAAGACGTTTTTCTGAGAAGGCAGAATACTTTGGAGGGAGGCAAGAAACAAAGGAACAATAAGCCATTAGAGACATCTATTGTTCAAGTTCTTTTTCTTTTCTTTACTTTAATTCAGTTTATGTTGGATATTAAGTTAATTAGTTTTCTTAGCATGTCTAGGAGCTAATTACTTTATTAGGATTTTCCGTTGAATCACTTGAAACTCTATTATGATTTAATGCATTGCTAATGTTCATCTTCATCTATTAAAATCTATTCAACTTGCGTTTATTGAATGATAACTAATTGGCCATTACTTTTCATTATCTATATGAGTTCAAATCGAGATCTGAAAAAGGGAGATTTGGATATGCTTTAGTTGATTAAACGTATGTTTAATCTTGAACGGCAGTATCACGATTGCCTGTGTAGCGTGTTAGGTTATTGATCTTAATCCTCATATGTGGTAGAACTTATCATAGAAATATAGAAAGTTCCCACTTAGGTTGAGTTTTTATATATCCTAATCGGAATATAGAACATCTCAGTTAACCTGCTATCTTAATAAGAAGAAGAATCGTTAGTCTTGCATTAATAAATGATAGAATGAAAAGCCGAGGAGATTGGAAACCCTAATTCCTTCATTACTGAATTAAACTTCGTGTGTTCTCATTGCTATTTTATTCTAGAAATTCATGTTAGTTTGTTAATACTTTAATTAGAAATCATCACTTATATTCGTTAGCCAAATAGAAACTAAAGATTAGTTAATTGGTACTTGATAAATCAGTCTCTGTGGACGATACTCGGTCTTACCGAAATTTATTACTAATTGTGATACGTACACTTGCGTAGCATCTAGATTTACAACAACAAGTTTTTGGCGCCTTTGTCGTGGACTGAAGTACTATCAATATCAAGCTAGTTAATCTTATTCTAATTTGGTTGTTACTGAACATATTTTTTTTATATTTTTTATCTGCGTACAGTGTTTTTGATCACTTTGCAGGTAGTTTTGGTATATGCGAAGCAGAAGAGGAGCAGACAACATTGTTCCTCTGAACCCTGAGATTGAGAAAGCGTGCAAGCAAAACCGAAAGATCAAAAGAACTGCTGATTCAACCGCTATGGCTAATCAATATAATAATGATGGGTTGAATAGAGGGGTGCCAGAAATGGAGCAGGAGCAAGCTCAGAATTCCGCTGTGAGAATCTTACGGGATTATATACTTCCAACCATAACAGGAGTGCAGACTTGTATAAGGCCACCAGATGTGGAGGCAAATAATTTCGAGATCAAGCCAGCAATCCTGCAGATGGTCTAGAACACAGTTCAGTTTGGGGGTTTGCCCTCTGAAGATCCACATATGCACTTGGCCAATTTCTTGGAGTTATGTGCAACATTCAAATACAATGGTGTGATTGATGACACCATTAGATTGAGGCTCTTCTCATTCTCATTAAGGGACCGAGCCAAAAGCTGGTTGAACTCTCTCCAAGCTAACTCCATCACTACGTGGCAAGACCAGACTCAGAAGTTTCTTGCAAAATTCTTCCCTCTATCAAAGGCTGCGAAGTTAAGGGGAGAAATGAATAATTTTTATCAGCTCGATGGAGAGTCTTTGTATGATGCTTGGGAGAGATTTAAGGGGTTGCAAAGGAGATGTCCTCATCATGGGCTTGAGTAGTGGATGTTAGTCCATAATTTTTACAATGGGTTGTGTGGTACGACCCGTACCATAATTGCTGCTGCTGTTGGGAGGACATTCATGAGCAAGAGTGCTAATGAGGCACATGAGTTATTGGAAGATATGGCAACAAATAATCATCAGTGGTCCGATGAAAGACCTACCAACAACAGAAAGGTGGCTGGAGTCCATGAGATAGATTTCATCACCGCGTTAACCGCTCAAGTTGCTTCTTTGACAAAGCAATTACAACAGAATTCTATGACAGCAAATGTTGTTCAGACGCAGCCAGAATGTGAAATTTATGGAGGACCACATCCTTTTGATCATTGCACAACAACAGATCCCAACAATATACCTATGGACCAAGCTCAGGTTCAAGCAGTTGGGAATTTTTAGAGGCCTTACAACAACCCATTCTCCAACACTTATAATCATGGGAGGAGGAATCACCCTAATTTTTTGTGGAGAAACAGCCAAAACCAACAGCCACAATACCAAGGGCAGTATCAACAAAATAATCAACAACAACCCATGAGTCAAGCTTCATCGTTTCAGCAACCCAAACCACAAGTTCAACAAGCTGAACCCAATGAATTGCAAGCAGCTTTGTTAACTCTCACTAATTCCCAAACTCCGTTCATGACTGAAACAAGATCTTTTATCCGAAATCTGGAAACACAAGTAAGTCAGCTAGCGAATATGTTAAACAACAGATCGCAGGGGAATCTCCCTAGCAATATTATGGTAAATCTGAATGAGCAATGTCAGGTTATAAATTTGAGAAGCGGTAAGCAAGTTGAACCAGTTGCACCTCTACCATCTACAGAAAAGACAGATAAACTGAGTGAGACGGCTAATTCAGAGAATGAGGGGTTACTGAAGACCACCCCACGGTGGAGAAGGAACCACTAGCAGTGAGTAATGAGCCTCAAATCAGAATTTCGTGCCCGCAAAGGCTTAGAAAGAATTCTTTGGATAAACAATTTTCCAATTTTTTAGAAATATTCAAAAAGCTGCACATAAATATTCCATTTGTTGAGGCCTTAGAGCATATGCCAGTTATGTCAAATTCATGAAAGAAACTCTCTCTAAAAAGAGAAAGATGGGAGATTATGAGACTGTGGCGTTAACTGAAGAGTGAAGTGACATTCTGCAAAAGAAGGTTCCCCAGAAGTTGAGAGATCCAGGGAGCTTCACTATTCCCTACACCATCGGGAATTTTGAATGCCAGCATGCGCTGTGCGATTTGGGGGCAAGTAACAACCTGATGCCCTTGTCTGTGTTTCGTAGACTTGGTTTGAGTGAAGCTAAGCCTACCACAGTTACCTTGCAGTTAGCAGATCGCTCACTCAAGCATCCACGGGGAATTATTGAGGATGTGCTAGTTAAACTGGACAAATTTATTTTTCCTGCTGATTTTATTGTCCTTGACATGGAGGTTGATGCTGATGTGCCCATAATTCTTGGGAGATCATTTTTAGCCACGGGGCAAGCACTTATAGATGTTCAGAAGGGTGAGTTGAGACTCCTAGTGCAGGGCGAAGAGGTGATATTCAATGTATTCAAGTCGATATCGTATCCCAGAGCAAGCGATGACTGTTTTTTCCATTGATGTAATTGACCAAGTGGTTGCTGAGGACAGCTTTAAGAGTATTGATGCTCTTGAAGTAGCATTAACACAATGCGAATACATTGATAGTGGCGTTCAATTGAGGCGCAAAGAAGGTTGAACCCAACTATGAAGGAGGTGATGAGAAAAGAGATCTTGAAATGAAGATAAAATTTGCATCCGGCTAAATGATGTTAAATGACCGCGCTATTGAGAGGCAACCCAATATTTTAATTCTGTTATTTTATTTTGCTTTATTTATCTTATTTTGAACAATCTCATTGTCTTGATGTTTCTTGCCATGTGTGTTTATGTTAAGTGAATTGTGAGCCAGCGTTGGGATGAAAATGCAACGCGGGATATTGAAATAAGCAGAAAAAGTTAGAATTCTGCATGTTGAATTAGCGCCGCAGCGCCCAACAGTAGGGTCGCGGCGCCTGGAAGGTAGTGAGCAAAAGTTTGTTTTTGTTGACTTAGCGCCGCAGTGCTCTAACTGAACCTCCTTAGGAAGTTGATCTTCCCTAACAGGCTTTGTAAATCCTTCTTTATTCTGGGTGGTGCAGATTCCATTACTGCCCGGGCTTTGTTATGATCTATCTCAATACATTTCTTATGTACCAAGAAACCAAGCAAGTTTCCAGTCGATACTCCGAACATGCACTTGGCTGAATTCATTTTAAGATTATGAATCCTTATTCTTTTTAGTGCTTGTTCAAGATCGGCTAAATGATCTTTGAAGTCCTTAGACCTCACCATCACATCATCAATGTAGACCTCCACAGTCTTATCGATCATATCATAGAAGATGGTGTCCATTGCCCTCTGATAAGTAGCACCAGCATTCCTCAGATCAAACGGCATAACTACCCACTCGTAAATTCTCAAGGCTCCTGGACACCTAAAAGCAGTCTTGTGAATTTCCTCCTCGGCTACTACTATTTATTATAGCCGGAGTATCCATCCATGAATGTTAACACACCATTAACGGCTGCCGAATCGACTAGAATATCAGCTATAGGCATGACGTATTCATCTTTGGGATTGGCTAGATTTAGGTTCATGTAATCAATACATACCCGAACCTTGCCATTCTTCTTCTTGACTGGCACAATGTTTGCCAACCATTCCACATACCTAGCCGTTCTGATGAACCCATCCTTCAGCAGTCGTTCAATCTCATCTTTAATTTAAGGCATCAACTGAGGGTGATATCTTCTGGGCAGTTTTTCATGAGGTGTGAAACCCTCCTTAATTGGCAATTTATGCTCTACCAAAGTATGTGCCAGCCGAGGAATCTCATGATAATCCCACGCGAAGCAGTCCTTATACTGCACTAGAAGAGCCATTATGCTTTGTTTATCCTCCTCCTTCAGTAAACCACTAATATGTGTTAGCCGATGGACTTCATCAGTACCCAAGTTTATATCTTCCAAGGGATCCTGAGACTCAAAATTAGGCATAGCCCTTCTTATGGGCGATTCAAGTTCCATCGGTAACTCAATGTCATCGGCTGCCAGTGTTGGTTCTCTGTTGTAGTCCTCTACCTGTAATGCCTAGACTATCCTTGCTTCAGAACTTAGAGTAGTCAGCTGATGCCACAAATTACGTATGATTTGGGTCTCCTCAATCATCTAACTCTTCCAAGGTAAGTCGTGGTTCGGCTAATTATTTTATTTCAAAACATCGTGGAGTAAGATTGTAGTATTCCCAAGATCCTATTTCATATTGCTCTGCAACAGCTATGGGAGTCACATATGGTGAATATAAGACATCCTCCAAGTTCTTAACCCCTACTTGAAAAGGGTTATCATCGGCTGGGATAATTTTTATTTTGTCTTCTTCCCAGAAAATGAGTTTTTGATACATGGTAGAAAGAAGGCATCGGCTGGGATGAATCCAATCTCTGCCTAACAAAATGACGTATGATGGATTTCCATCTATGACTAAGAAGGCAGATCTGACCGTTTTAGGACCTACGATGATTTCTGCTACTAAGATCCATAAAACTTCAGAGGTCTCTCCTATAAAGCTAGCCATTTTCATGTTAGTTGGGACGAGATCCTCTATGGTTTTGTCAAGGTCTTTCAAAGTAAGCAGCAGCATCACATTCAGCACAACCCTATTGTCGACGAACACTCGACTAATAGCTTTGCCGTTAATGTAAGCCTTAACATAAAGGAGTATCTCTTCCGTAGGTGCACCAAATACAGTGCTCAAAGCGTCCCTAATTGTGGTATCGGCTATAGTCTCCCATTCCGTGTCTTTCACACACACATCACCTTCTAGGTTATCCAACGTAGAGTGGCCGGCCCAGAACTCACATAGAATCAGGCTGACCATTTCAATAGCTGCCCAAATCTCATCGGTCGAATCATGCTTAAATACATCAAGGATTGAGTCTCCCACCTCGTCTAATTCGGCTTACAAGAAGTTAATATCTTCCGTCTCCTGGAGACATATAGGAACCGGCTGAGGTTCTAATGCTTGGATCCTCTGCACGATCTGTGGAACCGTCTTGGCTAAGGATTCCTTCAGGATAGTAGTCTCCCATCGAGGTTCCTCTGTCGGGTTGTTATGAGGCTATATATTTTATATTCAGCTCCGGTTGGTCCAAATCTTCTTCTTCATGCAGCACTATCTTTGAAGAGATTGAGCCGAATGCCCACTCGATAGCCTCAGCTACGGCAGACTCAGCTTTGGCACGCTGCATCCTTTTTTTCTGAGTCCTGGATACGACATTCGGTGGTGCCTCTTTCTTTCTAGAAGCCTGATTGACGAGCCACTTCCCTTCCTCTATATTGGCAGTTGGCTTAATCATCCTCCGGGGTTTCAGCTGACCTTTATCCCTCACTATGATACGCTAGGAAGAAACGCCTTCTTTTACGTTGACTCAGCCACCCTCTGTTTAGCTATGGGGAGTGATTCCTCATCTATCTAGGGCACGCTCGACTTCTCATTGACTGGTAGCCATGCTTCCCCCCCCCCCCCCAAGCCTGTGCTTGGAGTCTGCTAGGTCTCTTTCGAATTTCAGGTATTGTTTGTGAGGTTCACAAGTAATGTGCTCTGGTTTATAAGAGTGGCCACGAAAACTACTTCCAGCTGGCTGCCTGTCCGTGTCCTCATAGATGTCATGTAAGCTGCCTAGCCGATCAAACACATAGGTCCTTGTGGCCCCCTCTTACCAATGGGCTTCTTTGGGACCCATATATTTTTCATCGGTTGTTTCCCCTTGACATCATTTGATTGATCTGGCTTAGCAAAGAACATCATAGATATCGATATTGCGGGAAAAAGTTCAGTATCAACAGACATTTCAATTATGCTTTTATCGGCTAGCTTGAACCTCCCCTCCTTGATGCCCTTTTGAATTGCCTTCCTGAAGACCACAGAATTAGAAGTAGCGTGGCTATGCGAGTTGTGCCATTTACAATACTTCTTATCCTGGAGCTCTTCGACAGGCGGAATCATATGGCCATCAAGCAGCCGAATCTGTTTATCTTTAAGCAGATGATCAAAGATCTGATTTGCCTTTGTAATGTCAAACGAGTAACCGACCATGTCATCAGTTGAACTAGTCTCATTGCCTTTCGTGGCTTTCAAGGTTGGACAAGAATAAACCTTATCCCTGACAATCTTGGCTACCATTGTGGCTGTCATGTAATCGGCTGATTCTGAGTCAGACTCATCTGCCTCATTAATGGATACCAAATGGGAGCCTCAGTTTCGGTTAGCTTTTATTTTCTCATTCTCTTAGATATACTTCTCTATTTGGCTAGCCTTCTCGGCTAACTAGCTTAAGTTAGAGCAGGATTGTCCCACTAATTTCTCCTTTAGCTGAGGATGCATGTTGTTAATTATCATATGGGCGCATTCTGATTTAAGGAAGTGTACAGTGCATTTCCCAACCTTTCTTCTGAATCTCTCGATATAATTGGTAGCCAACTCATCGACATGTTTCTTGAGATTCGTCAAATCGATTACAGTGACCTGATGTTGGGGCTAATAAAATCTATTATGGAAACAACGCTCCATGTCAGCCCAGCTCTATACAGAGTTGGGGGTCAAGGATGAGTACCAGGAAAATGTTGTTCTGGTTAGAGAAACGGGGAACAACTGCAACTTGTGATACTCGTTCTGGCCAACCTCGCTACATTGGGCGGTAAATCTGCCGATGTGCTCAATGGTAGATTTGTCGTCATCACCCGAGAAGGTGGCAAAATCATGCGTTTTGAAGCCTCTTGGCAATTGTGCTATCTGATCTACCCAATCGGGGTAGGGCTTCTTGTAAACAAGCATGTCCAAGAGTTTCAGTTGGATGCCAAAGTACCTCTTTATTGTATTCACGATAGTTTCAAGGTTCATCAGTTGTGAAGTCCCTTACCGATTCTCAACTGGAACCAGCTGGTAGCCATTCTGAACTAGAGGCCTCCATTCTGTACCTTGTTGAGCAGGGTTTTGAAAGTGGTAGGTATTCTGCTGGTCATTACCAATAGGTGGGGTATATCCCCATTACTATTGTTGGGCATAGCCACCAAACCCTGCAACTTGAGCTCTTGGAACAGCCGACGGAGCCTGAGGATAAGGTGGAACAGTGTTTCATGTATGCTCTCCCCGGACATCAGCCGTTCTTGAAAAATTTACGCTTTCTGGATGGTATGGATTGGGTATCGGCTGTGACTGTTGGAATGGTGTCCCGATGTAGACAGCGTCACCAGATAGCCGAGCAAGGTTATAGCCAGGGGCCACCGACTGCCAATTCGGCTGGCCAACATTGGTCGCATGTACCGTAGGACCATTTGCAGGAGTGTATGGCATAACGGGTGGCAACCCAATGTGTCCGAATGGTTGAACTGGTCTCTGAGCCATATTGATCTGCCCATACTGCAGATTCGCTTGGTCGAGGGCACAGTTTGCCCCCCATCATTTGGTGGCAGCCATACAATAGACTGGTTACCAAGTTACTAGTCTTGTGCTCCTAAGTGTGCTATCAATTGTACCTGAGTAGGTACTGACTGATACACATTCGGCTGTGAAACAACACCTGGAGTCACAGTTGTATGTTACACAACGCCACCCGTTAGAGGGATGGCAGAACTAGCCGAACATTCTCCTGGATGCAGTCGATTGGCTTCTAGTTCCCTCGCCTGTTGAACCTCATTATGCACCATTGGCTTGAAAATGTCAACCAACTGTTTGGAAACCTGGTACATAATGTCGTGGATGCCTAAGTCAATCTGTTATCTAATGAATGATATGGTCATGACAGTTGGACCTTCAGGTTGGCTAAGTTCACCCACATCTTGGTTTGAAGGAGGAAGTGGATAGGTATCAACCGATGTAGGCATACCGAGGAAAATAGTGGCTCGTTGTTCCTTCTGGGAGAATTCTGTTTAGGATGTGGACTGGACTCTGGGTTTATTTTCTTACCAGACCTTAGGTGTATACGCCAAGCGTGATCCTAACCTGTAGAATCAAACTTCGTTATGGAGTCACCTATGGTCCCACTGGGCATGCCAAATTTGTTCCCGTCCAAAATCTCTGCCGTCTATCGGTTGATGAAATCGGATGACAAATTGATTCCTTAACTAAGCGATTTTGGCTGGAAGCGGAACTCTAACTTCCAGCAATAGGTTCTCCAACTACTCCAGAAATTGTTAGGACGGTGATGAAGTAACTAAGTGGTAAGAAACATAAACACAGCTAGAGTGCAGTAAAAGCGATAAAGATAAAATGAAGATATGTAAAAATCAGCTGTTTGATTGATTTGTTGTGTCTATTCTGTACAAATGATCCTATATTTATAGTACAAGAAAAATAAAATGTGATCCCCCTATGTTAGCCATTAAATTACCCACTAAATCCACTAGCCAACTATGAGGAGGTGGTGCCGATTTTTACTCCTTGTTTTTCTCTTGCACGATTAATGTCACATCCTTCTAGCTGTTGCTGGTTGTTACCGTTTCTTGGGGTCTAGAAGATTCTTTGACTTGGTCTTTGAGACGTCCAAATATGTGTGGGTCTTAGTCGTTCCTCGGAATTATGACTCGGCCAGGCTACCGTAATAGCCGATGAAGCTTTTCTAGCCGAGGGCTAGGACTAATAGATTCGGCTACGAGTCAGTTCGGTTATCGACTTAGAATTATGTTGCCTGCTCATTTTGAGGTTTCCACCTTCGGTTGTCACTTGATTCGCCTAAACACTTAAAAGTATTTTTGAGTGTTAACACTTGGCATGTTCATGGATAGAGGAAATGACTTAATATGGTACTAATATTATGACAAGTGTCCTTACGTGGCACAATTGGGAATTTGGTATTGTCATTGCACTACATTCATACTCATTTCCATGATACATTGATACTATTTTTTATTGGCGTGATGGTGATAATTGAGAAAGAAACAACATTGATTGTTATTACATATTGATTGCGTATCCATTCTATGCCGAGTGATGCGGAATGGCTAGTGGGGTGTTCGGTGGAAGAGTCGTCTCTAGGCTGAGTGATATGAAGTGACTGGTACATGGACTTTGCGGATCCCCCATGGATCATGACTGCTGGAATGATGATATATTCCGTCCGGAGCATGTATGTATGGAGATTATATTTGGTCAGTGCATTGCATTGCGTATTCATTCATTCTCATCATCTTATTTTTACATCTATGAATCAGATTTATTGATTGTATTTGTGTTTGTGATTATTCTGAGAAATTGTGGGTAACTTGGCAGACTTGAATTTAGGTGTTTCACCATAGGCTATAACTCATCTATTGATCTTTATGTACTTGAGTGATTATTCATACACTGTGATATTATTTGTATTTGATTGCGAGCATGTCTATATTTCAGTTTATTTCTTATGCATATGTTAGCTAACTGTTGCTATGATACCTACATGTACGTAGTGTTTGTACTGATACTACTTTTGTTACACACTTTTTGGGTGTATAGTTGTTGCAGAACTTCAGCGAGGTTCGATTATCCTTCGAGGGTCTCGTGGAGTTTATCTAGATTTTCTGTTTAACTTTCATTCTAAACATAAGTTGTATTCAAGTTGTGGTTGTATTTTTTTTTTCCAGATGTATACTTTGAAGCTCTTGTACTATTCAGATCAGATTCCTTGGGTAATTGTTGTATTTCGCACTTGATATTTATGATATGAATTATACTTTTATTTATTCCGCTTTATTTACTTTATTGTATTGAATTATTGATTAAGGGAAGAGTTCGCTTACCGAGGTGGGAAAAGGTAAGTGCCCGCACGACTTAGTAATTTGGGTCGTGACATTTTTGTCATTTGGCTAAAAACCTCTGGGTTTAGGGTTCGAACCCCAGCTAAGTCAAAATTTTATTTTTTTTAAAAAGCAAGGCATAGTTTGGATTCCCAAGACAGAGTTTGCCTAAAGGTAGAAATTCTACCTTAAGGCATGTAAACTCTGTTTTGCGAATCCAAACTCTGTCATGCGATTTCTTTTAATTTTTGACTAAGCGGAAATTCGAACTCGAAACCTCATGATATTTTTAATTGAAAGGGAAAAAATAGAGACTAGAGCTTTTGGAGGGAAATCCGCACAAAAAAAGCGTTCTATAATTTGCTGCGGGGTTTACAGATTTGCCTCGAAAGTTGACCTTTAGTTGAACTTGATTTAGGCGTGATCTAAAAATATGAAAACGACCCTGATTGGTATAATTGACATCGTTAATTAATATTTCGCATATATTGAGGCGGTTGGAGGTTGAATTGAATGTTTCAAGGTAAGTGAGACTCTAAAAGTCGGATTGATTGCTTTAACTATATTTTGTCGAGTTCAACTTCCTAAAGTAGAAGTTTCTCAAAAAAATTCAGATTTTAGACCTATTAACCTTAACAATGTCATTCAAAAAATAATTTCTAAAATTTTAAATTCCATTCTCCCAAAAATTATTTCTCCCAATCGAAGTGATTTTATTAAAGGTAGAGTTATAGGAGAAAATATTTTCCTAGCCCAACAGATTGTTCATGAAATCAAAATAAAGAATGATGAATATTAAAGGGAAAGTAGATCACTTGATTCTCTTGAGAATCAACAAGGGTAACTCCAGCTTCTGGTGAGATAATTGGTCTGAGATTGGTAAATTAGCTGATTATCTTGAGGCCTCTACTTCAATCAGATTCTAAGTATTAGACTTTATGCAGAATGGAGCTTGGAATATTAGCAAGATAGATCAGGTTCTTCCAAATGACATTGTAAGTGTAAGATGATATTAATCTCCCTTGAGGAGTCTTTCATTAATATCAAGGTATATATAGAGTACAATATTCATCCCTTATACAATAGGAATCCTAAGCCTATGCAAAAGAGGAATCCTAGTCTTACCATAATTATATTTACACAATCTATGAAAATATTTTAATTATGAGTAGGGAATATATCATTTCCTATATTTACACGTTTACACACCCCCTCAGTCGGAGCGGGAGGAGGCCGAACGCTGAGACTGGCTCTGAAGTCAAGAAATAACTGTCTGGGAAGTCCTTTGGTAAATATTTATGCATACCGATAGGATGATGGAACATGTAACACTCTGACATGGCCTAACGCAACTTTCTCACGAACGAAGTGTAGGTCTATCTCAATATGCTTGGTTCGCTGATGTTGAACCTGATTATGAGAAAGATAGATGACAGAGATGTTATCACAATACACAATAGATGTCTGGCGCAAAGGACACTGAAGTTCTAACAATAAATTTCTGAGCCAACAAATCTCAGCTACTACATTTGCAACGCCTCTGTACTCAGCCTCGGCACTGGAGCGAGATAGGGTAGCCTGTCGCTTGGCAGACCACGAAATCAGATTATCCCCTAAGAAAACACAAAAGCCGGAGGTTGAGCGTCGCGTGTCCGGACACCCTGCCCAATCTGCATCCGTATATGAAAGCAACCTGTCTGGTGCAGAGGGGTATAGGTGCAAACCATAATCAAGAGTGCCCTTAATGTATCGAATGATACGCTTAAGAGCAGTGAAATGAGACTCCCTAGGGGCATGCACGAATAAGCACACCTGCTGAACAACATAAGCTATGTCGGACCTGATGAATGTGAGATACTGAAGTGCACCTGCAAGGCTCCTATACAAAGTAGGATTAGAGACTGGAGCACCATCCATAACACTGAGCTTAGATTTGGAATCAACTGGAGTAGGCACCTCTTTGCAGTTCGCCATCTTAGCCCTGTACACAATCTCTTCTGCATACTTACGCTGACACAAGAACATATGATTGGCAGACCTGGTCACTGATATCCCCAAAAAGTAACTCAGCTTCCCTAAATCAGTCATTGCAAATTCAGACTTGAGCAAGGCAATAATCTCATTTTTCAATCCGTAAGAAGAGGCAGTAAGAACAATATCATCCACGTAAAATAATAAGTAAGCAGTGCTACTACCTCGATGAAAAATGAAAAGTGATGTATCACTCTTGCTGCATACAAACCCAATCTGCAAGATATACTTGGCAAAGCGATCATACCACGCACGGGGGGCCTGCTTCAGGCCATATAATGACTTACGGAGACGGCGCACATAGTGAGGAACTGCTGGATGGGTGAACCCTGGTGGATGATGCATGTAGACTGTCTCTCTCAGATCCCCATGTAAGAATGCATTCTTCATATCAAGCTGATGGATCGGCCAGTGTTTGCCTATGGCTATGCTCAAAACTGTGCGGATGATAGCCGGTTTGACAACCGGGCTGAAGGTCTCACCACAATCAATGCCCTCCTGCTGATTTGTGTCATTAACCACAAGACAGGCCTTATACCTCTCAAGATCCCCATTGTCTCTGAACTTGTGATGAAATAGCCACATACAACGAATGACATTCACCCCCTCAGGTCTAGGTACTAGATCCCACGTGTGATGTTTAGTTAAAACATTGAATTCCTCATACATAGCCGCATTCCAATTAGGGTCTTGTTTGGCCAATTTTGGGTTCTTTGGAAGTGAAGAGATGGTTTGGGCAGACAAGTTGAAATGGACTTTGGGTTTGAAGATTCCATGCATTGAACGAGTTTCCATTGGATGGGTAGGGACAGTGGGTGGCGGAGTGGTGTCTGAGACGGGGGGTAAAGTTGGATAAGGAGAGGGTGGGGGCGAAGCCGTCGGAGGCGCCACAGCTCCTGGATCGAGAGTCGCGGCGCTAGAAGGTTGACAGGCTTCTTTGAAGTTTGGGTGCCGCGGCTCTGACGACGGAACATAGGATGTGAGTTGTTCGATTATGACGGGAGAGATGACAGACTCGTCAAGAAATGAGTAGTCCTGTTTTTGAAATTTTGGAAGATTCGAAAATGGGAATGTGGTCTCATCGAATGTGACGTGACGAGATATGTGGATCTGACGAGTCGACAAGTCATAGCATAGATAGCCCCTATGGTTCGGCGGGAATCCTAGAAAGACACATGGAGTGGACCTAGGAGCGAGCTTGTGAGGGGCGGTGGAGCTAAGGTTGGGATAGCACAGACAACCAAAAATCCGTAGATGATCATAAGAGGGGATTCTATGGTAGAGGATTTCGGTAGGGGTCATACTGTGAAGAGTGCTAGTAGGGAGAATATTTAGAGTGTATTCTGACATTTTAGCAATATAGACCCAGAAGGGTGGAGGGAGGGAGGCATGAATCAATAGGGTGCGAATTATATTGTTAATGGTGCGGATGATTCTTTCAGCTTTACCATTTTGTAGTGAGGTGTGAGGGCAGGAGAAGCGAAAGACCATGCCATTATTGGTACAAAAGCGGTGAAACATAGAGTTATTGAATTCACGACCATTATCGCACTGAAATGATTTTATGCCTTTCCCAAATTGTGTTTGAATGAAATTGTGAAACTCAAGAAATTTGACAAATACTTCCAATTTAAATTTAAGAGGGTATAACCAAACGTAGTGTGAAAAATTATCAAGCAACACAAGATAGTATTTATGACCGAGAGAACTAGGGATAAGAGATGTCCATAAATCGGCATGTATGGTATCAAAATGAGCAAATGTAACACCAGTAGATAATTTAAACGGAAGACGAATATGTTTGCCTAAAGAGCAAGAAACACAATTTTGGGCAAGTTTCCTATTACAAGCAATGAAATTGTTGCCTCTAAGAAAATTAAAAACTGGGACTCCTGGATGACCCAGCCTATTATGCCAGGTTGAAGAAGAAACAGTCGCTAGAGTGACGGGAGAGCAAGATCTGACAGCGGAGGTGGAAGTGAATGGATAGAGATCCCCCGTGCTATTGCATCTCGTAAGAGGTGTCCCCGTATGAAGATCTTTTACAGTAAAACCAAAAGGGTCAAAATCCACAGAGACAGAATTATTACGAGTAAATTGGCGGACATATATGAGGTTCTTAATTATGTGTGGGGCATATAAGGTGTTTTTGAGGGAGAAGGGTGGATGAGGAGGTTGTGTGTATGAGGTACCATAACCCTTAACTGGAATGCGTTGTCCACTACCAACTGTAACGTATTGAGGATGCTTTAAACAAAACAGTTTAGGAATAGTACATGCAGACTGGGTGACGTGAGATGTGGCGCTTGAGTCCATGTACCAAGTATTGTCAGGCTGTTGCATAGATAGGGTGTTGAACGCCTGACCCAAATCAGTGGGTGTCATGCCGGAGGAGGGCTGCGGGACCTGACCTTGCACGAAGTGGGCCTGCTGTGGGGCTGGAGCGGGGCCTAACAAACCGGGGTAAGAATACGGATTGTATGGCTGCTGGTACTAGAATGGACTTGGCGCATGGCTACAGGCTGGCGTCGCGGCTCATCTTTGAGGCGCCCAGCGGAGCTGTAGATGAACTGCTGAGGAGCCGCGACCTAGTTGTTCTGCGATCTCTGTTGCTGTTGTTGCTGTTGCTGCTGTTGGTTCTGTTGACCGCGACCCTTGCCACGACCACGACCTCCTCTACCGCCGTGGCCCTGCCGCTGTTGGGAGTTGTCCGGTGGCTTCTGATCTTGGGGTTGCGTGTCGACAACTAACACCTGCTGGGCGTGCTCATCCTGCTTAGCACGACGGGTTTCTTCGAGCAAGAATTGTGAGCGAGCTTTGTTAAAACTCGGTAGCGGATCTGCCTGTTGAATAATGGTGACCAAAGTATCATATTCGCCCTTAGTAAGGCCAGAAATCATTTGTAGCACCATTTTATCGTCAATGACATGCGTGCCGATGTTGGAGAGTTGATCCGCTAGAAGTTTAAGTTGCTTGCAGTACTCAGAGACATTGGAGAAGCTTTCAAGACGTGTTTTGTTGAATTGTTCTTCCAAATACACGGCACGAGTGTGCTTGTTGTCCTGAAAAATTTCCTCCAAACGATTCCACAAGTCAAGGGCTGTGGAGTTAGATTTCATGATAGTAAGGAGCAAATCCTGAGAGATACTACCATATATCCATTATTTGACGCCGGCGTCGAGACGATGCCAGATAGAATCATCACCCTCCGTAGGGCGCGGAATAGTGTCATCAATATGATCAAGCACGTTATAGAGACATGCATGATTGCGAAAAAGTTCAACCCATGGAGAATACTGGTTGTTTTCTTGATCAAGAATAATGAGAATATGGTTCTTGATGTTGAAAACAGTAAGGGCGGGATGAAATGGTGGTGATGACTTTGTGGTGGGATTTGTGGAGGTAGAGGCGTCAGAAAGTGTGGAAGAATCAGGGATAGCCATTTAGAGAAGAGAAGAAAGGAAGAACAAAACCCGAAAAACAAGTAGAAAATCCGGGAGAGGCGTACAGAGAGAGAGCAAATGGCTGTGGAAGAGAAAGGTTTTTAGGGTTTTGTTTATTTGGCTCTTGATACCATATAAGATGATATTAATCTCCCTTGAGGAGTCTTTCATTAATATCAAGGTATATATAGAGTACAATATTCATCCCTTATACAATAGGAATCCTAAGCCTATACAAAAGAGGAATCCTAGTCTTACCATAATTATATTTACACAATATATGGAAATATTCTAATTATGGGTAGGGAATATATTGTTTTCTATATTTACACGTTTACAGTAAGGATTATTTAGGGGATTACTATTAACTCTCATAATCTTGAAAACTATCCAATTTGGACTGTCAATACAGATGGAACATTTAAAAGTAAATCATATCTAGACATTTTCAGAAACAGAAACAATTCTACTTTTTGTTAGGATTTGAGTATCAAATCCGACCTAATCAGAAAACAGTAAATAAGCGAAGAACAAATAACACACAGATTTATAGTGTTTCACCCTCAATGAGAGAGCTACGTCAACTTTGACGCTGTAGATTGCACTATAATCAGAATAGGTGTTTACAATTCTCTCTTTTCTCTCTACAAAGAAAAAACCGGCGCCCTAGAATATATATAGCGAAAATTAGGGCGACCATAATACAAGCCTGAAATTCTCAAAATACCCTCCACTAAATAACCTTATATTATAAAATTTTTAGGGAGCCCCCTACTCCGCTCAGGTCGATCAGCGTTCCACACTCTGCGTAGGGTATTCATATTGTCGGCGATGAATTAGGCTCCACAACTCACACTTTTTGTAACAGAATGACATGGCACAAAAAGAATCCCTTTAAAGTTTCTTTCTTTCTTTGGAAAGTTTTGAGGAGTAAGGTGGAAGTGGACCTCAATTTAGTCAAATTTAAAGTACAACTTCTTTTTAGATGCTCTTGTTGTACTAATGCAATCATTTATTATTTAAAGGAAAGATTGCTCAGAATAGTTGCAGCTATTATAGCAGATTGTTTGGAATTAATGTGGGACAAAACAGTTTCCGACATCAGATTTTGACTTGATGGTTGGCTAAAGGAAAGAATCTTGTTCAGAAGTTGATCGTTCAAATTCTTTCTGGCATTATCACTTGGCAAATTTGAAAGTCCAAATGCAAATATAGATTTGAAAATGTCAGGATAAATTCTTCTCATATCAGACAATAGATTAATATGCAGACTGTGATGATCTCTCATAAGCAGTTCAAACACATCAACCCACTGTTTTGCACTATTATGGATCAAGCTAAGAACCACATTGTTTACATTCCAGTCAAAGGGAATTGTCGTAGAACATGAGCAATGAAGCTTAACTTATATGGACACGCCAAAGGTAGTCCTGGCCAAAGTGGAGGAGATGAGAATGGTATCTTGAAAGTTGCCTATGGAAAGTCTTTTGATATTAACACCAATAACATGGCCAAATTTCTTGCTCTGGAACTTGATCTAGAGTGGTGTGTTACAAATGGGATCAGAGACCTGGATTCAAAATACGAAGGATCAAGAACCTGCTGAATCAAGTGAAAAGATGGAATGTACTTCATTGTTTCAGGGAAGGCAACAAGGCTGCCGATGGTCTTACCAACTGGGGAATGCAATACATAAAAGCTACTTGAATTTATGATGCTCAACAACTTCCCAGGGGAATCAGATGTGTAATGAACATGGACAAAATGGATTTTCTCTCCTTTAGAAGGAAGCATATCAAGAATTCCTTCTATATAGATGGAACTCGCATAGAAATTACTTTTTTGATGTTCCCTAAAGCACTTACTTTGTATATAAGAGGTTTACGCCTCTTTAGATGCCTATTTTTGTGAGCTTACTAGAAATCCTACTTGTTCTATAGGATTAAACTTGTGTCATGCTAAGTAGGTACAGTGAGGTCATCCTCCTCTATTTTGTACATTTTGACTATAATAAAAAAGACATTATATTCACTCTCAATAGAAGATGGTTGATTAAAAAAGTATTATAATTAATAAAAAAGGAAAAATATTATTTGCAGTTGGTATTTGCACTAAATCAGTGCTCACATGTGATTCTTTATCATTTAACTATGTATTCTCGCTTTAGGCCTCTTTGTTTTCATTAAGATTAAGACGTCTGAATCTGAATCTGAATAGACATCTGAATGATTAAGATATTGTCTCTAGATCTGAACACTGAATAATTAAGATCGTTATTTCTTTTCAATATTTGAATGTGCATAATGTATTTATTTAAACATAATAAATATACAACTCAAATAAAAAAGTAACTAAAATTATTAAAAATATATATAAATCTAATAAAATAGAATTACTATTTGATAAAAAAATATATATTTATGTTCTCTAGTGATAGTGTAGATGTTTTCTAGTGGTGGTGGCGATTGTGGTGATGGTAGCGACTGACAGTAATGGTTAACAGTGGTGGTGGTTGTGATAGAAGAGGTGGTTGGTGGTAGTAGTGGTTATGATGGAAGAGGTGATTAATGGTGGTGGGTGGGGGTGGGTTGGGGGTAATGGTGTGGAGATGGAGAGTGGGTGGCGAGTGGTAGGTAGGTGGGTGAGTGGAGTGGGGGTAATGTAGTGGGGCCGTGGGGGTGGAAAGTGAGTGGGTGGCGGATGGCTAGGGTAGGTAGATGGGTGAGTGGGGTGGTTGGTGAGGTTTGGGAGGGTGAGGGTGTGGTGGTTGACAATGGTGGTGGTTGTGATGGCAGAGGTGGTTAGTGGGGGTGGGGTGGATCTGGTGGTTGTGGACAGAGTGCTAATAAAAAGTATCCATACAAAAGCATCTCTTAACGATATTAAGGGCTCATTTGTTTTCATTATGATTAAGACGTCTGAATCTTAATGCATATCTGAATTATTAAGATGTTATCTTTAGATTTGAACACTAAATTATTAAGACCATTTATTTTTTAACATCTTAATATACATAATGTATTTATTTAAACATAATAAATATACAATTCAAATAAAAAAATAACTAACTACTAGAAAATAAATATAATTTTAATAAAATAAAATTATTATTTGATAAAAAAAGTGAAACATTTATGTTTGCTAGTGATGGTGGAGATGCTTTATAGCGGTGGTGGTGGTGATGGTTAATGCTAATGGCTAGTAGTGGTGGTTGTGATAGTTGTGATGGTGGAGATGGTTGGTGTTGCGGCGAAGATAGTGGTTGTGGTGATAGTGGTGGTTGTTGATATAAGCTAATGAGGAGGTGGTAGGTATGGTAGCGAGTGACGATAGTGATTTTTAGAGGTAGTGGTTGCTAGTGGTGGTTGTAATGGCAAATGTGGCTAGCTAGTAGTGGTGGCGATTTAATTGACAATGCTGATGGTTATGATGGCAAAAATGGTTAGTGGGTGTGGGGTGGGAGTGTGGTGGTGGGTAGGGGAACAAGTGGTGTAGGGGTGGATGGGAATATGATGGGGGTGGGTAGGTAGATAGGGGTTGATGGTGGGTAGGGTAGTAGGGGTGGGTGGGTGGTGGAGTGGGGTAGAGAGGTTGGTAGTGGTGGTGGAGGTGGAGCTGGTGGTTATGGACAGAGTGGTCGTATAAATTATCCATACATAAATATCTCTTAGTAATATTAAGACTTTATTCAAGATCTTAATGATTAAGACCTATTCAGAGCAAATTAGTGTAAATAAATGCACTCAGATTCAGAACTTCATTAAGTTCAAACAAATGACGCCTAAAACTTTGTTCAAAATCTTAACGATTAAGATTTATTCAGCCCAAATAAGTGCTTAAATTTTAATATAAATAAATACACTTAATGACTTAAGATTTGAATCATTTAGATTCACACCCCCCATTAAGTACAAATAAATGAGGCCTTAGTTTGAAACTCTTTAAATAAAATTGTCTGGCTTCGTGTAAATCACACACGTATAATTATTTTCCATATAGAAATCGGAGAGAACTTGGAAGTGTAAATTAGTGATGTTATACTTATAGCCCTTGTATTCCTTGTGGAACCCATGATTTAACAGGAATGGAATTTTGCAAATCCTAATCCAAAAAGGGAAATAATTAGAGAAAAATAGCAAATGGGAAGTGGAAACGAAATCTACGCCAACTTCAGAGTTTTATCGTAATTATGGCAACTTTGTATATGACTTACCGTGTCTGCTATGGAAACTTGTAGATATAAAGAAACCCAATTTGTATAGGAATCAAATGCATACCTTATTTTACGTTCAATTTATTTGTATAAATAGGGGCTTGGTATTGGCATACCCTTGTTCCATCTTCCTCTACTATTTTTTGGGCCATGGCAAACTTTCGTGTTGTGGGGTTTTTGGTTTTAAAAAGAGTTTTGATCTTATGAACCCAACACTTGAAATCATACTTGAAGTAAGTTGTTTCTTTTCTGGGTGTTTTGAAATTCGTTACTGTAATTTTCATGACCTAATTTATTTCTTTGCGGAGCCCAATTTTTTTGTTTATGGGTTCTGAAGTATTATTTTTCATGCTTTCTGAATTTTGAATAGATTATTTGTACATATTAAATAAATTTTTTATAATACAAATATAGGGTTTGAGTCTGAATCTGTAACTACAGTGTTGGCACACTGAGGAGTAAGGCGTAGCCAGGATTTTAATTGATGGGTTTAACCTTAGATTTATATTTATATATAACACACACACTCTGTTGGAAAGCTAGGGAAGATGGACCGAGAAGTGATAATTATGTCTCTTCTTTATCTTTGTGAAGGCGAAAGTCCCGAAGGCGAAACCCCCCACCTGTATTAGATGCCCCTTGGCCAGGTGGAATGTAAATCGAGGGATATGCGCGAGTGGCAGCCCTGCAAGGGAGAGGACCAACGGGACACGAATCCAGCAACAACCCTTGCAATATTTCAGCAAAGACTGTTACCACACGAATTTGAACTCGCGACGTCGGAGTGGTTGTACCCCAATCACCTTGCCACTTACCAACTCGCCTGTGCCCCTGAGGGCTATGTCTCTTCTTTATCGATTTTTGGATTCTCATCATTTTTAATTTAAGACAAAGGATACAAGGAACTCTCAACTTCCATCAGTCATTAGTAATTTTCAATTCTTTTTTTCTAGTTACTAGAACGCTATGACATTACAACTGATAGCTCCTTTAAAAGATTGGAAAAAGGCTAGCGTGCTGGCATGAATGGCTGATGAAAGCCTAGGACATTCTATGCAAATCATGAGCAAAATTTTATTATTTGCATTGTTTACTTTCAAAATTCTTTAACTAACCTTTGAATATCTTAAAGTCTTCTCCACATTTCTCAATTATGAAGATCGAGAACAATAAAACTCAATTGTTAATAATCAATCACATATAGTGGCGGAACTAAGTAGTGTTAAGAGGCTTCAACCAAACCCCCTTAGTGGGAAAATTATGTTGTGCAAATAGAATAAAAATGATTTTTTGATTATCTATGAATCGTTGAATTCCTTGACACGAAGAAAAAATCAAGTATAGTAGTAAAGGAAGTGCAAAATACTGCCATTCAAGTATAATGATAAAGGGGTTCAAAATTGTATGTATAGTGGTAAAGGAGGTTCAAATTGCTTTAGGTCACTTGTTTAACTTTAAATTACAAGTGCAATATTCTAGATTTTTTTGAATCCCTTTGTATAGATTTCTATTTCCGCCACTGGTCACATATTCTTTATGGCCAAGTGTTAGTTCTTGTTTTATTCTTTAGGATTAAAAATATAGTTTAGTTATGTGAAGTTTAATTGCATCCTAAAAGTGTAATAGTTCAATATTGAAAGGTGTAATGCATTTAATTATAGCACTAATTATTATCTTTTCTAATCTTTAATGTATTTTTCATTTTTTTTAGTGTTATTGTCAGTCAACCAATTGGGCAAACGCACAAGGTTAAGAGCATTATCATCTGAGTTTTAAAGGTATGTTTTATGCCCCTATTTCTCAATATTTATTGTATTTACATTAATATGAACAATTATGAATATGGGTGCACTTTAACAACTATCCATATATTAAAATCTGTTTGAGTTTGGCTCTTCGTTAATGTTATCGATGAAGTTTTCGTCTTACCAGCGAGCCAAATTCCGATAGACTAGTGATTTCTCATAAATAAAAATTGTAAATATGACCGCTTAACCTATCTAGCGGGTCAATTTGGAGACAACACAAGTTATCTCATTTGAATCCTTAAAAAAAAGCAGTCCAATGCATTAAACTCTCGCTATGTTCGAAGTCTGTGGAAGGGCCGATCAACAAAGGTCTAATGTACGCAGCCTTATTCTACATTCATACAAGAGACCGTTTTCACGATTCGAACCCGTAACTCTTGGTCACATGGCAACAACTTTTCCAGTTAACCCTTAAAAAAACTTGCTTAAATTCTTTGTAAGTGGTTGCTTTCGCGGCTCGAATCAGTGATCTATAGGTCACACAGAAACAATGAGATAATTTATATCCACACAAATATTTATTACTTATTTTAAATCATAAATTTTAAAAAAACTTACTTTTACTTTTAAATTTAGACCACATATTTTAAAAGTTTTTCATTTTACTCTTGAATTGTGTCCAATCAAACACGATTTTTCGTCTTCCCTTTGTGGATTCTTCACACACTATTTTCTGCCGAAAAAGTTTAACTATAACAAATTACTCTTAGTAGGCGTTTGGACATGCAGCATTTGTTTATGCATTTTGCACAAAAATTCAACTTCAACTTTATATCATGATTTCAAATCTCAAATTTGACCAAAAAGAGGTATGATTTGGGATTTCAAATCATGATTTTAAATTTTTTAAATGTAACACTTAACCCATAAATTTATATTTTGTAAAAAAAACTCATAAATTGATAGATAGATATATTACTAATCATGTTTACTAATCATTTATATCAAATATTAATCTGCAAGTGAATAGGATATTTTTAACAATTACTCCCACCAACCATTTACCAACCCCATTAACTTCTACTAAGAGATTGTTCTACGAGAGGATTATATTAAAGAGAAGTTACATTACTATTTATGTTAAACTTTTTTTTATTGAACTAAAATTTGATCAATTAATATTGTATTTTTTAGAAAGGTCTTCTAGTAGTGTATTAATTTTGTTATAAACTATGACTTGCTTATTTGGTAAAATTATATAAAAATTGTGAAAATTTTGATAATTTTCACAACTTGTGATATTTTTTTTTATCTATAAAAAAAATATCACTTAAGAAATTCAAATTATATTTTCAAATAAAATTTTAACTTCAAATCATAATAATTTTATATATCTTATGATTTCAATTGGCTCCTTAATTTAATGTGTTGGGGCAAACGTGTTTTCGGTGCCCAAAACCGCTAAACATAACCAATTTTATAGTAAATGCTTTCATAATTTCGCCTCTTTCTATGGCACTAATTTCCCTTCAAAATCCAAGTTAAGAACTGCATTTTCAAAGGAATTTCAGAATTCTGCTCTGCAATTCAGATTTCTTTAGCCCTAATGTGAGTTTCGTTACATTTCAACATTCATAATGCCCTGTCTTGTTAGGTGTTAACAGTCATGTACTAACTTTATTTCAATTTATTTGTCTTACTTTCCTTTTTAATTTGTTTAAGAAAAATATCACTTTCCTAATTTGACAACTCTTTAGTTTCAACATTACATGTTTAAGACTATAAAATTAATAGTATGTTTGGCCAAACTTATTTTTCTCCAAAAGTGCTTATTTTAGAAACTGAGTTGTTTGGTCAAATTTTTTGGAGAAAATAATTTTTTGGAGGAAGTTGTTTTTTGGAAGCTAAAAATAGCTTTTCTCCAGAATCACATTTAAAAAAAAATACACCTAGAAGCATTTTTTAAACGCTTGGTCAAACACTAATTGCTGCTCAAAAGTGTTTTTTAAATTAATTGGCCAAACATAAATTGTTTCTCACTAAAAATATTTTTTTGAAAAGCACTTTTCAAAATAAGCTGATTTTAGAAGTTTGGCCAAACATACTATAAAAGACACATTTTGGTACATTATACGTCTCTTTAGTTTAAGACCACATCATTCAAAAGTCTTTCTTTAACTCCGTGTGAAGTCAAACTAAGTCAAATAAATTGAAACGCAGTTAGCACCTCGGGCTCTCTTTCTGCTTTCTGTCCTTCTGCAAGCGGAAGGCGTTAATGAAAATGTTGAAGTAAAATAGCCTAGTAATGTATTTTTTTGATAATGGTAACATTAAACTAATCAGGTAGTAGTAGTAATGTATTTGGTTAATCCTAAGATTGTTCGCTATTATAAATTGTAGATTGTTTGTGTTTAAGACCACATGATTCAAAAGTCTTCTTTACTTTCTTAAACTCCGTGTGAAGTCAAACTAAGACAAACAAATTAAAACGCATATAGTAAATGTATTTGGTTTATCGTAAGATTGTTTGCTATTATAAATTGTAGATTGTAAGATTGTTTGCTATTATAAATTGTAGATTGTCTGTGTTAGGAAGGGTTCTAAGTTGTGCCTACTTTATAAATTGTAGATGTCTGTGTTAGCGGAAACAAGGCCTTCTAAGATGCTAGGCAAGAGTCTACATCAGAGCGTTGATACAAGATCTCCCTCCACATTTAAGCGTCGTAAAGTTGATACTACCCGGAATTTCCCGGAGAATTGTGGACCATTTGTTCGTCAAAAGGACGGAAGCAGAATTCAAAGCTATGCTAACGCTGAGATCTACCCGGAATTCCCATCCACTCCCAAGCATGTAAAAGTCTATGCTACGAGGAATTTTCCCGAGAATTGTGGCCCGTGTGTTCCTCAAAAGAGGAATGGAAGTGGTACTCAATGCTCCACTGATGTTGAGATCAAAAGTTGTTCTGAGGTTGCTATGAATGTGATTGAGTCAGCTGAGCCTTTAAGTGTTTTTGTGCCAAGTAATTTGAATGGCAAGCCTAAGAACCTACCAATGGTACATTCCTTGATAGATGCTACTGAATGGGAAGTGGAGGCAAAAGATATGAAAATTAATTTGCCACCAATTCCAAAAGAGGTTGGTTATTCAAGTCATTTGAATACCTCATGTCAACCTACTAATGGAAATCAACCTTTGAAGATGAAACAAGAAAATCATATGCATGATGAATCTACTCAACAACATGGAGTCTTGGTTAATCAGAGGTTGAAGGTCCCCGAAAAGGCATCAATTGATACAGGAAATAGATGTGATTGGTTTATAAAAGGAGGGCCTATTGAAAATGGACCTGAATTGCCTGCTATTGTTTCACAAGATGATATTATTGAAGGTCAAAATGAACCTAGTAAGGACACAAGCAAGAGTGTTCAGCACGAAAAGTTTTCTGATGATGAATCCAGGAGTGGGGTGGATGATGATGAAATTTGCATTTTATCCCGCTTCGATTGGCTCAAGTCCCAAAGTGCCAGTACGAAAGATGGCAAGGGTGAGATCATACAGGCAGAAGCAAGTAGTCCAGAAGGTGCAGTCTATTTCAAGCCAGATTCGGATCAATATGAATCTGCTGTTATGATGAAGCAAATAGATACCGGAATTTCTCAAGAAGATTCAAGGGATTCAGTCATGTGTGGTGTTTCTAGTCATGGATTGTTAACTGAATATGAACATATTCAGAAAGTTAAAGAAGTTAGAGAAACTCTGAAACTTTTTGATGACTTATATACTAAACTTATGCAAGAAAATAAAGCAGAGAAATATGAAGGACAGTCTAACAGAAGTAGTATCCATATAGAGGCAGCAATGAGTTTGAAAAATCAGGAGAAGTGGGTAAATTGTGGGTGGAGCTTTGGACATGTTCCTGGAGTTGAAATTGGGGATCAATTCCGGTTCAGGGCAGAACTTGTAATGATCGGACTACATTGCCAATTTATTAAGGGTATCGATTATGTAAATATTAACGGAAAATATGTTGCAACTAGCATTGTTGATTCTGGTCGGTATGAGAATGAGGCGATATCTTCTCAAACATTCATTTATGTAGGCCAAGGTGGGAATCCAAAAGTTTATGGTAATGCGAGAGTGGAAGATCAGAAGCTTGAAAGGGGTAATCTTGCCTTGAAGAACTCCATGGACTTGGGATATCCAGTGAGGGTTATTTGTGGTCGACAAAGAGTGAATGGTGAAAAGAGTTATATTAGATACATTTACGATGGGCTCTACATTGTGACTAATTGTTGGCAAGAAAGAGGTCCAACTGGAAAATATGTTTTCAAGTTTGAACTGAAAAGAAATCTTGGCCAACCGAAACTTACTGGTGAACTAGTGTCACGGCCAGCAAATTTAGGCAAGGTAAATCATTTTCGTAAAAATGTTAACAAGGCAACAAAATCAGTTATGCAAGTAGTGCATTCGGAGTTTGTTGTAGACTATGATCTCTCGCAAGGGAAAGAGAAGATACTGATCCCTGCTGTTAATGCAATCGATGATGAGAGACCCCCGCCATTCACTTACATTACCAGCATGCAATATCCAGATTGGTATCATGTGTCTAGGCCTCAAGGTTGCAGTTGCACAAGTGGATGCTCGGATTCTGAGCAATGCTTTTGTGCTTCTAGGAATGGAGGTGAGATTCCATTCAACACAAGAGGCTCTATTACTAGAGCAAGGACTCTTGTTTATGAGTGTGGTCCATCTTGCAAATGTCCCCCTTCTTGCAAAAATAGAGTTAGCCAACGTGGTCCTCGATACCATTTGGAGGTTTTCAAGACCGAATCAAGAGGATGGGGTTTGAGGTCACGAGATTATATATCAATGGGAAGTTTTATATGTGAATATGTTGGGGAGTTGCTTGATGAAAAGGAAGCCGAAAATAGAATAGATAATGATGAGTACTTGTTTGATATTGGCAACTATGATGATGAAATCCCCAAAAGGAATACCACGCGTAGTAAGAATTTGAAAGTTGAGTCAACTTCTTTGAAGAGGAAGGATGAAGATGGTTTTACCCTTGATGCGGTAAGATATGGGAATGTTGGAAGATTTATCAACCACAGCTGCTCACCGAATCTTTATGCTCAAAATGCCATGTATGACCATGGTGATAGGAGAGCACCTCACATAATGTTTTTCGCTGCTGAGAAAATTGCTCCATTAGAGGAGTTTACTTATCACTACAACTACCAGATTGGCCATGTTCGTGATAGAAATGGCAATCTGAAGAGAAAGAATTGTAGATGTGGCTCCCGTAAGTGCGAGGAGCGAATGTATTAGACACTATTCCTCTTGATATGATATTTGAAGTATAATTTTTATTATAATTTTGTGCACTTGTCATTTCAAATTTTTGATCCCTTATCCATTTACTGGAAACTTAGATCTCTTAAAACTTTCATTTTGCTTAATTTCCTACCTTTTGTGACTTTTGTTTGGTCTTGAATGCTATAGTAAAATAACTTAAATGGTTGTATAATCATATGAGGGAGTTAAGCAAGTATTCCAAAAGAAAAAATATATTATTGTTAAGGAAATTGATGGAACTTTTATCGTCAGAGAAATAAAGACTTATACACATGGAGTTCATTGACCTGAAAGGTACTTTGATGGATGTTGGAGAAGAAAAAAAATTCATATGAATATATAAAGGTCATAAAGGACATCTATGAAAAAACCATTGTTAGTGTGAGAACAATAATAGGAAATATAAAAGAGTTTCTCAAAACTGTATATACACTTGGGATTGGCACTGAGGCATGAGATTTAAAAGAGTTTCTCAAAACTCTTTTCTTTTTTTTTGTAGAAAACTCAAAAGCTCCATTAATTATAGAGTGGTCCAAATTACTTTTGCAGCATCTAAAACCGATTAACGACTGATACTGTAATTGATTGTCAGTGCAAACGAGTCAATTTGTGTTGTGCTTCTTACCATCTTGCATTGTATCCAGATTTTTGGAGTTGGCTGCTAATCTAAGTTTTTGTCACAGCTCAAATTCCAGTAGGTAAGTGTTACTTCCTCCATCCCATCTTGCATGACAGTATTTGACTGGACACGAAGTTTAAGAAATAAAGAAAGACTTTTAAAACTTGTGGTCCAAAACAAACCACAGAATTTGTGTGGCGAGAAATCATTTCATTAAGAATAAAAATGTAAATTTAAAATTGAATCGTTACTAAATATAGGAATACTGGTATGGGGGCTATTGCACAAATCATCTCAGTCCCTAACAGCCCCAAATGTCAACCAGTGAAGGACATCATTCAGAATGGACAGTGGCACATTGATCATATGGATTTCCCTGAATTCTTGACAGAACATATTCTTTCTATCAAAATTGGTAACTATCGTATCCCTGACTCTCCTATTTGGATGCCTCCTACTAATGGTTTCTTTTATATCTTTTCTTCTTGGAATTGTATTCGACAGGTTCAGGACAAGAATTCCATATGTGAAAGATTTTGGCACAAACTCCTTCCTTTCAAGATGCCTTTCTTAGCATGGCGATTAATTAAGAAGAAGCTTCCATCCAATGAGACGCTTAGTAAACTTGGAATACAAATGGACCCAGATTGCTTATGTTGTAGAATACCTCAAGTTGAAACAATTCATCACAGCTACTGATTTGTGGCAGTTTTTTTGGCTCCGCTGTGCGCCGCAAGATACGGAACTACCAAGATATCACATGAGGTGGGCTTTATCTAAGAATTGGGCCTGGCAGTGGCATTCTATATGTGATCAAGTTGCTGCTCTATAGAGACCATCATTGTTAAATGGGCTAAACCCCGAACGGGATGTATTAAAGTCAACACCGATGGTAGTCGCAATGGGGATAATCAAATAGGAGCTGGTGGAATTGAGAGAGATTCAAATGGAGACTTGGTTATGGCTTTTGCTAGCAGTATTGGATCGGGTACAAGTAATTTGGCCGAAGCAAGGTTGCGTATATGGGGGCTGCTTGGTGTAATTCGAATGGTTTCTCCGACTTTGTTTTGGAATGTGACTCACAATTGATAGTTAATATGATAAAAGGGAAAACTAAAGTGCCATGGAATCTGCACGATATTATTATGGATATCAAAAGGATTCTCCTCATACCAACTTTGAAATCCAACATTGTTATAGACAAACACGGCATTAACATCGAAGCAAGATTTTTTTACTCAGAAGGATCTCTCCCTTCAGGCAAAAGGACCATATATACTTGACAAAGCTCAGTTGCCTTCTATAAGACACCGGCATCGTAAGAACACATTTTTTTGTTGTACAGTCTGTATATGGATTGTAAATCCTCTAATGTATTTTCTTCTCCGCTGCACAGGGATGTTCACAGAATGTTTTCCCCCCTGTTGTGCAGCTCTTTTGACAGAGGTTGTTTTTGGCCTAGCCCCACTCTGTCCATGCTTTGTATATTCGATGATTATCAATAAAAGGGAGCGCCACCTAAGGTGTGAATTATATATATAAAAAAAGTGTAACATAAATTGGGATGGAGGGAGTAAAATTTAGCCACTTATGAACTACTCTTTTAGTCTATGGTGACCCTTATGCAGTTCGTCTTGAAATTCATCCAAATATCCACAATAGTTGTCAAGTTTGATATGAGAGAAATGACGCTAACAAAGATGAAACATCCTGAAACTGCAATAATATACTGTTTGCTGTTACCTGTAAAGTATATAAGGTGTCAATTCAATAAATATACTAGTTTAAAAGCACAATTTCAAAGCCTATAAAAACCATAGGTTACAAGAACAATCAGGGAATCCATTTAATTTTCTCCTGCAAACAGAACAGCCTTAACCATAGCATCGGATGGGATCATTGCAGCCTTTCTCGGTGGATTGTCTTGAACCAAAACGACCCCCTTTTGCAAGGTACTGCTGATGATACTCCTCAGCTCTGTAAAATTTCTTAGCAGGTAAGATCTCAGTAACAATGTTCCTGTTCAATATCTTTTGCTGTCTGTCCCGCCCTTCTATTGCTGCCTTCTCTTGCTCAGGTGTATAGAAGTAAATCCCCGACCTGTATTGGGTGCCAACATCATTACCCTAAAAACATCATAAGCAAGCTGTTAAGTGTAAAGTTCTAAGAACACTGCTGAATCTGTACTACGAATAATACATAGTTCCTCATTACCAAGAAATAGTAGTTGCTGAAACAGTAAAGCTCGATGATAAAAGCACAAAAAAACATGTATCAGCTATTTTTATAGCCCTACATATGCAGTTTCAGTAGGCGCAATAATTGACAGTAAGCAAGGAAGTACATAAAGCAAGAGCTTAAGACAGAATTTATAGGTTGCTACGGGAATCCCTGTGCTAATCAATAAAACCCGAAACTTAAGCAGAGTTGCCCATTTATTTAGCCATTTTGGTACTTAATGTCACAGGAGACAAAGCTTTCTAGTTAGTTTTCATGGCATAGTGAACTCAATGAGATGCGAGAAGGTGCAAGTAACACACATAGAGGATAAAATGTGAGGTCACTTGAGATGGTTTGAGCATGTTTTGCATCGACCTATAGATGCACCAGTTTGTAGGTGTGAACCTATGGTAAATAATGTGTTAAAAGGGAACAGGGTAGGCCTAAACTAAATGGAAGGAAGTTGTCCCGGAAAATCTAGAAATGTTTGGTATCAATGCAGAATTAGCTAAAGATAGGACATAATGAAAGAAAAAGATCCATCTAGGTGATAGCTGCTAGTTGAGGATAGGATTTAGACTTGTCAGAGAATTTCTAATATTATTATTATTGTTATTCTTATATTTTAACTTGGGGTAGGATGTCTACATCACACCTCTTGAGGTGCGGCCCTTCTCCAGACTCCACTAACACCGGATGCTTTGTGCATTGTGTTGCTCTTATATTTTAAACTTATTTTAATTTTATTTAGTATGATTATGATATGATATGAGCGTAAATATAGAAATGGGGATTCATATAGCAGATCCCAACTTGTTTGGGACTGAAGTGTAGTTGGTGGTGAAATGAAACTCAATAAGAACACCAAAATTTGTGACACTCCTTTAGAAGTTTAAAAACAAAACAAAATCCATGGTGGTTGTCCCTTGAAATAGGACTGGATACCCAATCCTCAACTAGAATCACAAGGCCTAATCTTTAAGCAAAGCATGATCTTTAAATATCTCCAAAGGGCATGATCTTTACAGATCTTCAAAAGGCTTAATCTTTAAGCAAATGCAGCATTTTGATGATGTACCTAATGACATTTTACTGATTAGAAAAAAAAGGTGGTTGGGTAAGTGGGCTCTCCATCAATACAAAACTATGCTAAACGTGCTTCTAGTACTTGGCAGCCAATAAAGACCTCACTTTGGCTATTAGCACCCCAAAAGTAGGAATAATACTATTCTATGCCCCACAAAGACTCATGTTAGGCAATAGGCTCAAGGCACGAAAACTAAAGAAAAAGTGACCCAATACAGCTACCCAATCTACCGGTAATAAGCTCTTAACTAGTATTTAGAGACGAATCTAGGAATTTGAAACTTATGAGTTCTCAATTCTAATCTTTTTAAGTTACTGGATTATAAATTACATATTTAAGGCATAATACATAAACATGTCCTCAAACTTGGCCTATCTGACAAGTATGCCCTTCAACTTTAGAGTTGGAGGATGTGCACAAGTAGGTACCACAACTTGCATAAAGTTGAACATGTAAACACAAATAATGGCATGACACATAAATTTTGGAGGTGTCTAGATTATTTTAGAGTGTTCAACTAACAAAGTGATGACAAGTTGAAGTGCCTATTTATGCACACCCAAAATTGAATGTCATATTTATCAGCTGAGGCCATGTTAACCATCAGAAACAAAATAAACAAGAAAATTTGGAAAACGTACCTGTCGATTGAGGGTGGTGGGGTCATGACGATCCCAAAAAACATCAAGCAAGGAATCAAAACTACACTCCTTAGGATCATACTGAACTCTAACAACTTCCGAATGAAAAGTAGTCCCAGAGCAAATATCTTCATAAGTAGGATTATGCAAATACCCTTGAGTATACCCAACCTCAGTCTTTGTAACACCAGGCACTCTCTGAAACGCCAATTCAACACCCCAAAAACAACCAGCTCCGAATTGAGAAAATTGTTGTCCCGGAGCCGGGATATCGTCGTCGGGTCCTTGTGCAATTGCAGATGAAGAAGAGTCCATTGAGGGTGTATCAGTACGAGCAGCACCAAAGCCCAATTTGTTGAGCCAACTCATTATTGGGGGAGTGTAGAGAGATGGTGTTTTGAAAGTGCGTGGAAAGGTGGTAGAAAGGTTTTGGGAGAAAGGAAGAAGAGATGGTTTGGTGGAGAAGGAAGAAATGAGTGGAGATGTTGTTATGGTGGAAGGGATGCAAGTCTTGAGGAGCATTGTGGATCTATAATAGGAGAGTTTGTTTGGATAAGTATTTGAGGAAATGACGTGACAATTTCCTTATTCAAATGCTTTACTATTTCTCTACAACTTTTCTTCCATTATTATTTTTTGCTTAAAAATGTTTTTACCTTTCCTTGTGTTTGTGTTGAAAGGCATTCTATTCTTCATGTCAAATTAAAATAAAGGCCACTTTTTGATTGCAGCCAAAACAAGAATGTCACTAATGGTGTTTAGCAACATAGCTTCAAAATGCCCTTCGTACAAATCAGAGGCGGAGCTAGCTCTTCGGGTGGGAGTTCGATCGAACCTAATAGTTTTGGTTTAAACTATATATTTATATTAAAAAATTTATGTACAAATTTTATTTCTATTTCTAGAGGGGTTGAAAATTAACTTCTAATTTCTTTGAATGTACCTAACAAGTAACAACATGAGAAGTTATTTCATATTATTTAATGTTGAATATGGACCTTGTTTGCGGAAAAAACGAAAGCATACGCGGAATTTGCTCCGCCGCTCGTAGACAAACAATGATGGACCAGAGAAACCAGCTCTTTTGATTTTTGTTCTCTTTTAGTATTTTTTTTTCCTCGAGTTTTTCCTGAGGAGAAAATTCGATAAATGGGCTATAAGCATCTGGAAGGAAAAAACAAAGACACAAAAACTAGTGATTGGATTACTAAAAAGGTTCTGATGAAAAAAAAAAAGATTACTACTGACCTAAAATACAGCTACAGAAACACCAAGATGAATAAAGAGGAAAAGATACGCAAATAAATGATAAAGAGCACAGAAAAGTTATCTTTACTCACAAACAATGTCTAAGACGTGTCCATAATTTGAAAGGAAAAAAAAAAACAGAACACCACCAAACGGCACTATCTCTTATAGGATACACGATTCAACACATTCAAATCATGAAGCCACGCCATAGACACGAGTTAAATGGGTTTGATCTTGAAATTGAGCGAGATGAGAGAAAACACAAAACACTTCAGATCCTGCACAATGAGAGACGAGTCAGATAGTGCTGAAACAAACTTAAAGAAATGGATATATTGTGCTTGCTTTAAAAGATAATAACATGTCAACTGTTGCAGCAAATTTTCAGGTAACAACCAATCAAAACAAAGGAAATGGAAGTTTACTTTCTTCCCTTCTTTAGTTCAGGAGACCAACTGTAGTTTCATTCTACGAAATAAGAATATCTCGCAGGAACCTTTAGCAACTCACAGAGCATAAAAATGCATGCCGAAGAAAGAAGTGTTATTTCCCCCTTATCCCTCCTCCCACCGCTCCCATCCCCACCCCCCACCAAAAAGCAAAGAGGAACGAAATCATCTCCTCATAGTTTACTATATTCTGCTTCAGATGCTAGAATACTGACTATCTTTATTGTAAAGTCACTCGCTAACAACTCTCGCAAAAAACCTAATCCATCCTCTTCATGTTCCAAGTAGCTTCAATTTTCAACGTTAGACCAGACAAAAGTGTGCTTAAAAAAAGCTTAAGTGATTTCTTTTCATCTTTCTAAGTCTTGGTCAGCAGAATTAGCTCATGCATGTACTGGTAAGAGGTACCAAGTACCGGTGGAAGAGCTGGTCCGGACATCAGCACTACTAGAAAAAGAAAAAAAGGAAGCTTTTGTGCTTCGGAATCTCCTTTGAAGCAAGGTGCGCCATAAACCATCAGTGCAAATTTTTGCATTACTAGGATGACAATATGTTGTTTCAAATGCCTCTTTAACCAAGCAATGGAGCTAATTGGTTGAGACCAGGAAATCCTGGAGAACCTGTCCAACATAAAAGAAACACAGAGGATAATGAAATTTTACCAGTTTAGGACTAGAGGTCACAGTTTTTAAGCATCAAATTACTTAGAGGTTATGAAGTCCAATTAGCACAGGACGCATCGAACATCAATCCTTCACAATTACAACACGATACCAGTCAGAAGTGTAGTAACTCACAAGCACTTTTATCAGTTTCAACTTAAGCATGAGTTTCCTTTCTGGAAAAAGCTCTATATACCAAAGTTCCCTAACCTAGTCTGTCATATATTTTTGGTGCATAGAAATATAATAGGAAATGGCAGTCTCCTCCTTGATGTTTACCACTTGAGAAACAGTCAGACCAACTTCAACACCATTGTATCCCTGGACCATTTGAAGTCCCTCGTGATCCCACCATACCGATTTCCTAGTTTCTGCTGCATCTTGCCCCTTCCACCATCGTTCTTCTAAAGTCTAAACTCCATCATATCCTCCACAATTCTTTACCTCCATCCGCCTCCCCCCCCCCCCCCCCCCGACTCTTCTGTACCCCAAATTTTGGGTTAACTTTTTGTATGCACGAGTTGAGGGATGATGATGTGGGCTTAAGGGGGGTCGCAATGGAGAATGAAATAGCTCATAGCTGATTATTCTGCATAGCATGTGAAGGGGGTGATGGGAAAGGAATCGCTGCAACATGAAGGCATGTTAGTTTTCTTGCCATCCTGTATCATTGTTGTCCTATGGTAGGAAGGTGAAGGACTTGGCACAAATCCCAAGGATGAAGTTGGCTCAAGTGGTAAATCAGAAAGTCTTATTCTCATATATATCACCATTCCTCTTTCTTTACTTTTATTCCTAATATTCTAATCTCCCCCCCCCCCCAACCAAAAAAAAAGTAATATATTATACCCATCACTTCCTCTTCGTGATCAAACCATGTAGCTATTGAAAGGGTGAAAGATGAGAAACGGACCCCCACCAAAAAAAAAAGTAATAATAATAAATACCCATCACTTCCTCTTCGTGATCAAACCATGTAGCTATTGAAAGGGTGGAAGATGAGAAATGGAGGACCTAACAACCATAGAAGCAGCATTATCCAGCAATGACACAACAACCTAAGTCCAGCTGAAATAAGAAGAGTATCTCCAAATCAAAATCACTCTTCTCTATTCTTGTTAAGATGGAATAGAGGCCTTCACCCTCCAGTTTCCAATGCAATCTAAAGATGGGCTTTGATGGCAGTCAATTATTCTTATGGAACTCAGCAACTGGAACCAGATCAAGTCCAGAAGGTTCACATATAACATCATTTAGACCATTTTACTGTTTACAACTAGGATCCCTAATCTGCTTTCAGTGAGTAATATATCTACCTAATGAAGAGTAATACCATATTGCTTTTAAAGCACCAATATAATTCAAACAGAATAATATGAAGTCGAAGAGAAAATCAACCCCCAATATCATATATCTAGACCATTTGAAAGAAGAAACAGGATCCTCTAAAAATAAACTCCGTTCTATAAAATGAGACCCACAATTGTAGTTTTCTCTTTTCTTTTTACCAGATGCATCGATTTGGGCGAATGTATATTTAACAAAATATGGATGTCAAAAGCCAGTATAAAGTTTGCATTTCTATATGAGCTATTCCTATTCCATTTCAAAACTAATACGTACAATATTGCAACTTATTTTACAAAAAAACTTTGATATGTCCACATAAAGAAGAAAAAAGTGGAAAATCTAGTAGATCATAACCTGAACAAGATAATAGAAGATACGAAGTGCTTCGGGATCTTTACTGGTCTGTACATCCATTAGTGAACCAATCTTAGATGTAGTGAATGATATGTGTTCATTTCCCATCACAATCTCAAGCTCTTGTCTCCCCACTCTATCTGGTTCAGGCCAGTTGTTGTCATCTTCCTTCATGATCTACAACAAACACACACCCAAAACCTTTCACTGCTTTCATTTTGAAATCAGAATAATAGTCAAGTAATAATACCGACGAAATAAAAAAGCGAATGGGGTACTAAGCAGGAGTTGCACAAAACACACATTACATCAGCCCGAATAAAACAAACCCAACCGTCCACCGCACCTCCCTCCCCTCCTAAAAAAACCCTTCCTAGGAAAACAATTCAAACAAATACCTCTCCTTTTCACCTATGTGATAGCTAGAAATTTACATCTAGTTTTTCATGTTATCAAAATGATTTTTTTCGACGACTGAGAAATTCGTTTGGAGCCGACCCTTTGGACCAGCTGCAGCCTTCGAAACTCGGGGATGATGGACCTGCCCCTCTACCCTTCTCCACTTAAATACCAGAGTTAGTTCGCTTGGCGCAAGGCTCGAATCTGTGACCTAAGACACAAGTCCCTCAACCTTTGCCAATCGAACTAACCCCTAGGGGCTATCAAAATGATAATTTTGCTTCTTTGCAATGAACGTTGCCCCAAAAATTACTCCAAATATCATGGTTATCTTTCTTCTGGGATGTGAATTTTGCTTCTTCACTAACATTCTTAGATCTGAATGACTCTAAGAATTGGTATTCCTCTCTTCTCATTGGCCTTCCACAATCATTGGCCATTAAATAACTTAGATTTTTGCAGCATCAGGACATAAGTAACAACCAAAAGGTAATAGCCAGCAACTTAAAAACCCAAAAACAATCAATCAATCAACTAGGACTCACATTAGCTGGGATTGGCTAGCTATATAAATCCTCCACATTATAGTTTTTCATTTACAAGTTAATCCTCCACATCATAGTTATACTAATCATCCTTTAAACGAGCTTTGGGCTGACTATGCATTGCACTAGGCATGTGGGGAAGGTAAAGATGTTATTTTCGAAAGACCAAGAGAAAGCATGACAAAAACACTAGGCAAAGTTAAGACCCACTAAGCTACCGCTATGCGCGGGACCGGAGAAGAGCCGGACCACAACGACCTATTGTATGCAGTCTTACTATGCAATAGGTTGTTTTCACGACTTTAACCCATGACCTCCAGATCACATGGAGACAACTTTACCGGTTACTCAAAGGCTCCTCTTCAAGACCCATAAATAATATCTAGCAAAAATC